>WIXG01000704.1:0-25570 GCA_009869945.1 Mesaphorura yosii
ATTTGAATGAAATTTTCACGATCGACGCATTTTTATAAACAGATTCGGCTAATATAGCTCAAATCTTGGTGTACGGTACCCCCTTTTATTCCATTTTTTACCCAACCCTGTCCCATAGTGCTTGGGGGCAACAGAACCACCGGGCTGTTGCTCTCATGGATATGAATTGCGTTCTCTACCTGCCCACCATGCACTTTTGGCGAAAACTTGACGCCAATTCTATTGCTATCAGTGGAATTCATTGGGACCGTTCGAGAAACAAAAATGAGTAAGTTTTTGAGAACTTTGTCCTTTTGTCCTCAAAATTCACTCAACGCGACTCCTTAAGAAAAATATTTTCGTCCACTTCTGGAGGCCGGGTTTAATTTATTTAGGAGCAAATGGAACTGTTGTCTGGATTTTCATTTGCAAATTATTGAGTTTGGTTCCGCTCAAGCTTCTACTAATTGGACTGAATTGAGCCAAATGCTTTTGAAAAATTCATGCGAGTTGGCAGACTTCAATCTGATAAAGATAATGACACGATTCCTGGATTCCTCACATTCTTAGTCAATCCCACGCACGATTGAGAACACCCTATAATTGAACGAGCATGACTGATGCATGAAGTTCATGGCCCAAGGCCCATAATCCCATGGCCGATCCCAAGCCCAAAATTGCTGTGCCATGTCCTTCGTTCAAGCTCCTGAGGTAGAAGTTACAAGCAATTAATACTTCCCCGAAAAGTTGGGCTTTCAAATATTCATTCACGCATCCATCAGACTGATTCGAGTTAACAACTCAGAGATGTGCTTCGTTTTAATTCTAGCTTGCAATTCAGAATTAGAGTGACATGATTTGATTGCACCAAACTTTGGTCGTGTTAGAGAAATGTGCCCTGAAACTGGACTTGGAGGCACTTCCCTCCAGGAGACCGCACAGAAATCGGGGAGAAGGCACTAAATCTGAGTGGTGGTCAGCGGCAACGAATGTCTCTGACACGGGCTGCTTACAAACAGGCGGCAATGTACCTCTTTGATGACTGTCTGTAGTCGATACCCACGTGGGGCGACACATGTTTGAGAACCTCATCGGGTCCAGGGGTCTTCTGGCTGGTACCACACGGGTGCTTGTGACGTACGGTGTCTCTTTTCTCTCGCATGTAGACAGACTCTCGTCATGAAAAGAGGGCGGGTGAGCGAAGAGGGAACATACCGAGAATTGCTTGATCGGCAGGGGGAACTTGCAGCCTTTTTGCACCAGGACGTCACGGAGCGGGACCACACTGCCCCACCAGTGGCGCCAAAACCTCCGCTCCTACAAAAATTTGCGATCAAGGTAGCCAAGGATAAGAAACTCCTTGAAAACGAGTCAATGCAGGAAGGCGGGATGTCTGGACCGCCACTTGTCCGGAGTGCCCAAGAGTCGGTTTGGGGACATCCAGAAATTGATTCAGGGCCCATGCCTATGCCAACGTTGGAGTGGCTTCGCTCCATTCAGCGCAAGTACAAGACCAAGCTAGGGCTCAGTGATCTTTGGGAGCTGCAAAGGCTCGTCTTCGACTTCGACCTTGGCCGTTATTCCTTCTGTTTGACCGACATTGGCGGTTACCTCGGCTTGACACTGGCAGGCCCCCGGCTGCGGCGCGTTGAGATCGGTACTAAACCTAGCAGTACATTTTCTAGTAGAGGAGTGCTCAAAGAAACGAGATTTCTGACGCACACAGCGTAATTCAAAGCGCACTGGGACCTATCGCATACGTGGCATTGAGATGCAACCTGGAGCAATTTAAAATGTGCTATTGCAACTATTCCAAAGAACTTATGGTCGTCTGAATTGTAGTTCTTTACCTTTTTATGTCTTAAAAAATTACAGTAATTCGAAAATACTGTCGTCCATTAAATAAATTAAGATTGGGCCCTCTGCGGGCGCCTTGGCGTTTCTCGTCTCAAACCACGCCAAAGTCGCTGGCTTGTTAACCAACCGGCTGGCTGACATGTTAAGAAGTGGTCGGTCAGAAGAATGAATCCTTGAGTCCTTTAATTAAGAGTTATTCCACGGCTGCGAGTTTGCAAATGAAACGAGCTGGCGTAGGACAGGTGATTTGTATGACGAGGACTACGGTTATCAGCTTGTGTTATCGTTACACACGGCTCACGGGACTATGACCGTTGTGTTTACAGTCACATGCTTGCTCATCGCCTCGCAAACTTGATCCTCATGTGATCGATCCCGCATGACAGTGACAGGCCGGGCAAGAGCCGATCGTGGTCATTCAAATCAGAACCAAACAAAAGAAGGCTGCGGGCACCGAAAACGACTCATTAGTAATTTCTGCACCCACTAGCAAAGTCAGCGACCAGCCAGCTAATTCCGCCACCTCACGATGGAAGACTACTGCGGTTCACGATTCTGGGATCCCGCCCTGAGCTGGAACACGACGGACCCCTTCCTCAGCCCGTGCGTCGAAGAGACCGCCGTCGCGCTCGCCCCCGTCGCCTTCCTCCTCGTCTTCGGGTTCATCGACGTGCTCAATGTCCGTCGCTCCAAGTGCAGACTCCCCCTCGCCCCCTCAAGCGTCAACCCCTTCGTCCTCGTGAAAACGGTGCTCAGCACAGCGCTCGTCGCCGTGTACGTGGCGCACCTCGTCCGGCTGGCGGCCCTGCCCAGTGAGTCAACGACGTATTTCGATGTCGATTGGGTTGCACCGTCCCTCCAGCTGGCTGGATACGTAAGGCGTGGTCTTTGGAGCTTTAATTTGCTTTTGGGCGCTTCAGCAGCTAATTCTTTGTCGATTTCTTTTTTATACAGATTATTATCACAATTTTGAGCCTCCTGACGCATCTGTATGGAATTCGCTCCTCCGGCGTCCAATTCTTCTTCTGGTTCCTCAGCACCCTCGCTCAAGGCGTTCTCTTCAGGACAGCGGTGCGAAAGTACGACAGTGACGTGCGGGTAAGTCGATAGTCGAGTCGAGTCAGGCGGTAGAGCGCTTATCAGCTGATGACAGTGCATATGATTTTTTTTTACAGAACAAAGCAGAAGTGATGCACCTCACCCGCCTCATCGCCTTCCCCCTCATTTGCATACGATTCATTCAAGAATGGTTTGGCAACGACGTACTCGACAACAAAGGGTCCAGACTCCGCCTGGGGGTAAGCTGACCCCCGCTAAAATTCGAATTTGCATTTTACCGCTATACCTTTCGTGTGCAGAAACCGAGCCCCGACAAATCATCGACGTTCTTATCGAAAATCCTTTTCCTGTGGTACGACTCTCTCGCCTGGACGGGCTACCGCCGTCTCCTGACCCGAGACGACCTGTGGGACCTTAACCCACTCGACACCTCCGAACACCAGGCAGCCACATTCACAAAGTACTGGAAACAGCAAGAAGAGAAGGCAGCAAGGTAAGGTCATCGTTTATCCTTAATCTTCGGCGTCGTGCCGCACCGCGGCGGCGGTTGAACGTTGATTCGAATTGAAACTTCTTGAGCACTTCACGATTTTGATTTCTTTTACATTTTTTTCAGGACCGGAAAGAAGTCTGGAATCCTGGTCCCTATTTTCAAATGCTTTGGTTTAACATTCGCCTTCGGGGCGCTGTTAAAGATCAGTGCCGATCTTCTCGTGTTTGTACAACCGGAAATGGTCAGGTAAGCCCCAATTCAAGTGTTTTAAGGGGTTTAGGCCTTTTTTGTCTTGGCTCGGTGCTTAATTTTCTCTTTTCGCTTTCCTTGAAGATCGCTCGTGGCGCACGTCACTACGAACGAAGAGCCCGCCTGGAAAGGGTACATGTACACAGCGACCATCGTCGTGGCGACTTTCATGCAAGCGCTCTTCAACGCGGCTAGTAACAAGCGGGCGCTCCTCATCGGCATGCGGATCCGAGCCGCGCTCTCGAACGCCGTCTTTCGCAAGGCGCTCGTTATCTCCAACGCCGCCAAGCGGGAGTCGACGGTCGGCGAGATCGTGAATCTCATGGCTGTTGACGCTCAGAAGTTCACGGAGATGATGCCGATGATCAACATGTCGCTCGGCTCTCCGCTCCAGATCGCGATCGCCATCTGGCTCCTGCACAACACGCTGGGGGCGTCCATCTTCGCGGGCGTCGGGGTCCTCCTCCTCCTCATCCCCACAAACGCCGTCGTGGCCATCTTTGCACGCTCCTACCAGATGGCGCAGATGAGCCTGAAGGATGAGCGGATCAAACTGACCTCTGAGGTCCTTGGCGGTATCAAAGTGCTCAAGCTGTACGGCTGGGAACCGAGCTACCAGGCACAGATTGAGGCAATCCGGGCGAAAGAAATGGTTTTCCTCCGCAAGTCGGCCTTCCTAAACGTGATCATCATGCTTATCTTCAATATCGCTCCCGTCCTCGTCACCCTCGCCTCCTTCGCGACGTACGCGCTCTCCGACACGGAGAACCACATCCTCAACGCCGAGAAGACGTTTGTGGCGCTGTCGCTCTTCAACATCCTGCGTGGGCCGATGATCTTCCTCCCGATGGTCATCTCGCTCCTCGTGCAGGTGATGGTTTCCGTAAACCGCCTGAACAATTACCTCAACAAGGACGAGCTGGACAAGGGCGCCGTGACCCACGACCCCGCCGCGAATGGTGACCCAATCACGGTGCAGGGCGCCACCTTTTCCTGGGGTGACGAGTCCACGACGCTGCAGGACATTGACTTTGCCGTGAAGAAAGGCGAACTCGTCGCCGTCGTCGGCACGATCGGCTCTGGCAAGTCGAGCCTCCTCTGCTCGATCCTCGGCGACCTGAAAAAACACGCGGGCGTCGTCAACACGGTCGGCTCCATCGCGTACGTGTCACAGGGGGCGTGGATTCAGAACGCGAGCCTCCGAGACAACATCCTTTTCGGCGACAAATTCAATGGAGGGCGCTATGACCGCGTGCTGGAAGCCTGCGCCCTGAAAACCGACCTGGAAATCCTCCCGGGCGGGGACGGGACGGAAATCGGGGAGAAAGGCATCAACCTCAGCGGAGGGCAGAAACAGCGGGTCGCTCTCGCCCGGGCGGCGTACAAAGAGTCGTCCGTCTACCTCCTCGACGACCCGCTCTCGGCCGTCGATGCTCACGTCGGCAAACACATCTTCGAGAACCTCATCGGCCCGACGGGGCTCCTCCGCCAGAGCACGCGCGTCCTCGTCACGCACGGCGTCTCCTTCCTCCCGCACGTCGATCGAATCGTCGTCATGAAGAACGGCCGCGTCTCCGAGAGCGGTACATACAAGGAACTCCTACGGAAGCAGGGCGAATTCGCCGATTTTCTCCTGCAGCATTTGGGCGTCGACGTCGAAGGCGAAGGCGCTGAGGCAGACTTTGACCTCGACCCTGACAAGCTGTCTGTCATCCAAGACCTGGAGGAGCTCATCGAAGCGGAGGAGGCGGGCGTAGGTGCGGACGAAGCGTCCCAGCGTAAGTCGTCGGCCAACCGCGAGAGCCTAATTCGGATCCTGAAGCGCCTGCCGTCGAAGGAAGAACGAGAGCGCCGTGCGTCCGCCGAAGGAGGCCCAAAACCAGTGCGGGGAGCGTCGGCGAAGCAAGCTCGAGCCGCTGCAGCTGCAACGCCGCCCCCAAAGCAGGAGGAGGACAAAGAGAAGCTGGTGCAGGAGGAGGCGATGGCCGAGGGCGCCATCGGCCTTGGCGTGTACCTGCACTACTTTCAGGCGGGCGGCCTCGTCCTCTTCGTATTCGCCATGTTTTTCGCCGCGGGGGCCGCGGGCCTCAACGCGTACGCTAACATGTGGCTGTCGGACTGGTCGACGGAGGCGACGGAGGAGGAATTTCAGACGGGGAAGGCGGAGCGGAGTACGACGGAAAAGTACCTCATCGGCTACGGCTCCATCGCGGCCGTGCAGGCGCTCGCCTCTTTCGCGGGCACGGGCGGCCTCGCGCTGCTCTCCCTCATCGCGACGAACGCCCTGCACTCGGAGGCACTGGGGCGCGTGATGCGGGCGCCGATGTCGTACTTTGACACGACCCTCCTCGGCCGCCTCATCAATCGCTTCGCGAAGGACGTCGATACGACCGACAATTTGGTGCCCTTGAACCTTCGAATGTTTGTCAACATGTTCTTCAGCGTGCTGGCGACCTTCGTCGTGATTTCCTACACGACCCCCGTCTTCATCGCCTTCATCGTCCCCATGGCCGTCCTGTATGTCGCCCTCCAGCGGTTCTACGTCGCAACGAGCCGCCAGCTGAAGCGCCTCGAGTCCGTCACGCGCTCGCCAATCTACTCGCATTTCGGGGAGACCGTCTCTGGCTCCACGACGATCCGCGCCTTTGGGCTGGAGGACGAGTTTGTGGCCGAGTCGGAGCGCCGCATCGACCTGAACCAGAAGACGTACTTCCCCTTCATCTCTTCAAATATGTGGATCATGCTTCGACTCGAGTTTATGGGCGGAGTCATCATCCTCGCCACGTGCATCTTCTCTCTGCTGTCGAGGGACTCGCTCAACCCCGGCGACGCCGGCCTGGCGATAACATACTCGCTGAATATCACGGGGCTCCTCAATTTCCTTACCCGGACGATGTCCGACCTCGAAACGAATATCGTCTCCGTGGAGCGCGTCGGCGAGCTGAAGGAAGTGCCGCAGGAGGCTGCCTGGGAGGCCCTGCGACCCGGCCCCGCCGTAGGCGGCGACGGGGGAAAACCTGCCCCGTCTACAGTGGCGCCCGACTGGCCCTCGAAAGGTGAAGTCCGCTTCGACGACTACAAAACTCGTTACCGCCCCGGGCTCGATCTCGTCCTGACCGGAATCAGCTGCGTCATTCGCCCGGGCGAGAAGATTGGCGTCGTTGGCCGGACTGGCGCCGGCAAAAGCTCCTTCACGCTCGCCCTCTTCCGCATCATCGAAGCCGCAGGCGGCCGCATTTACATTGACGGGGTTGATATTTCTACGTTGGGGCTCCACGAACTACGGAAGAAGATCACAATCATCCCTCAGGACCCTGTCCTCTTTTCCGGGACCCTCCGCCTGAATTTGGACCCATTCAACGAGTACTCCGATGAGCAAGTCTGGAAGTGCCTAGAGCTCGCCCACTTGAAGCCGTACGTGTCGACGCTCGCCGAGGGGCTGCAGTACGTCGTGGAGGAGGAGGGCAAGAATTTCAGCGTTGGGCAGCGGCAACTCATCTGTCTTGCACGCGCCCTTCTTCGCAAAACGCGGATTCTCGTGCTGGATGAAGCGACGGCGGCCGTCGACTTGGAGACCGACGACCTGATTCAGGCGACGATCCGGAAGGAGTTTGCGCACTCGTCCGTCATCACCATCGCCCACAGACTAAACACAATCATGGACTCCAGCAGGGTGATGGTCCTGGACAAGGGTCAGATCAAAGAGTTTGATACGCCTGAGAAACTCCTGGCAGATACGGGCAGCGTGTTTTGGGGCATGGCGCACGACGCCAAATTAGTGTAATTTGTAGCTTCGGATATTTTATATATTTAATTAAACCTAATTCAGTTACTTAATAAACATGTACGTTTTAGTTTTAGAAGGTGAGCAGTATGTCGATTTTTGTAGTCGATGACGTGACCCGCAAATGTGAACAATGTTGACCTTGAAACGTTAAAAAAAAGGCCCGGCGCAACGCTCAGCGGCGTGCAGAACGCGAGAAGCGTCCAGTAATAGTTTGATTTGGCTTCAGCCGCGTCTTGCCTCTCCCACGTCGAAGCAGCTGCTCCGAGGCCTCCTTCAGGTGGTACGCTCGGGGGTAGAGCTCCAACCCTGCATAGGCTGTGGTGAGGGTGAGCACGGGGAAAAAGAGATACGCTGTCAGGCCTACTTCAGGGTACATTTTCAGGAGGCCGTACACCGTCGTCGTGACCACGACGAGGATGACTCGGAAGTAGACGGGGAGCGGGACTGAGCTGACGAGGGCATGGAATTTCGCGCCAAGGAGCTCAAGCTCGCAGTATTAAGCGACGAACGTACGCGTCAGTTTCTCGCTAAAAGCAAACAAAACGGGGCCCATTAGGTTAGGTTAGGTTAACCTAACATTTTTTTAAAAATGCCCGCTAACGCTAAAGTGAGCTTTCTTTATTCACTCACCCGGCCACACGCATGGCGGCGCTCGCTTTTTTGAGTACATAAAAGAGCAAGACGGCGGCATTGCTGAAGGGCACGTAGACTTCCACGAGGCGGTACGACACCCGCTTCCAAACCGCCAAGGACGCCCCCGGCAGCCAGATGTAGGAGACGTATTTCTTGTGCATCGTCCTGAGTGTCGTGAAGAACTACGAGTTGCTGGAGGTAGAACGGAATGACGATGGGTTTCAGGATCGAGCATCTCGCTTGCCCCGATGGCTTGACGTAGCGTGGAGCGAACTCCGCTTGGAAATGACCCCCCGTGGCGATGAGTTGATTGAACAGGTCCGAGACGGCCTGCGCGCTCGCGTGGGTGTAGACGGACAGTATGGCGGGCTCCCCACGACGACGCACGATAAGAAATTCATAAAAATGAGCCAAGAGCGGGACGCAGTAGAGCGCCGGTGCAAAAGGCGCCCACATGTAAAGCACGTTGAGGACTTTGATGATCCAAATGGCGTACGCCCCAAACAATCGACGCCGGGATTTCGTGCGGACGGTCCGCACGACCCCGTTCGTCTCTGTCCAGCGGTACGGGAAGGCCCCGAGGCTGTATCCGAATTTGACGAAGAAATGGAACGCTTTGAGGTAGTAAGCTGGAAACATTTTCGGGCGGGCGGACGCTTGACTCGTCGACGCGCCTCAGCGGTTTCCTAAGCTGATTTGGCCTTAGCCGTTGGCATTTTGCCCCAAAACTTGAAAACAAGAAAGCGAACGGGATTTTCATTCTACATTCTATATTCAGGTTTCACTTCAAAACATGCAACTTATTTCTGCTCAGTTATAACCCGGGGTAACTTTCCCAATAAATTACCTTCGAAAATCATTTCCACGCAAAATATAAAGTACAAGAAACGTTTAAGGGATACCGCAAAATGGAATGGTTCAAGGAAATGACAGAGCACTGCGAAATCTACTTCGCGAAGGAATTGGCGCAGCATTTCCGTGGGTCAGCCACTGACGAGAAACCGAAAATTTTGGCCAGCACACAAGCCATAATCTAAGGTATTGAAATCCTACACATAATTTTTTTTTTACCAAAATGGCATTCTCGTTTAAAGCAGTTGCGGATGAATATATCGAGTTTAAATTAATTTTTGCTGTGTTCATTTGCAATAATGAATTTTATTCACGTCAATTCAAACTACATAAGTTCTTATCATTACCAAAAGTCTCCTTCATTGTAGTAATTCAGAATGTCGTCTATGGAAGCCGTTAGTAACATCTGCAGCCGCCTAAGAACCTCCCACAGTATCCACCTTTGAATCCACGTGTACGGCATGAAACATAGCACCGGCGAACATCACAGCGTTTGGATTCTTCAAGTTGACTTTCCATTTCTCCGCCTGCAAGATCGCCTCCGTTGTCTACAGGGTCGTTCTCTAGAAGAACTGGGACAGAGCCGTCGGCTGCACGATCAAACTTTTCACATTCGCAATAACCTCTCGGCCAGATACATGCGTAACCTTGTTGGGCGCAGCGAGCGTGACACAGTGCCCGACGTATACCGTCGCAACCTGCAGCTGCTTCATCGACGAAGACGGTGGTGGCCAAAACTGTAGCCAACAAGCACATTTGGAAAACTGTCCACTTGTTCATGGTGGTAAAGTGATTTCTCTTCTCTGTTTCGTTTTTTGAATAATGACAAACTACAAATTCAGATTTGATGTCCAATTGAAGTGCGAAGCTCCGTATTTATGTGAATTGAATTTGAGGAAATTAATTACAAATTGTGTATCAGAACTGATAAATACAAACAAGGAAGGATGAATATGAAGCATTTTAACGTGAATAATTCAGATGTATAAGAATGAATTACTGACTCACTGCAACACTGTCACTAACAAAACACAAAGTTCAACTGCAGTTAACCGAGTCGAGTAGAGCCGATAGAATTGTAGAAATGAGTGGGAATTATCCTATTGACAATATTAATTGGCTTGTGAACATGTACGCGGAATTAAATGGCAGTTTAAATATGAATTATAGAATCATTATATGTCACATGATCCATTTGATCCATTCGTAGACATAGGTGTGAATAGTCGAAGCAACTGACAAGCAAACTATTGACTCACTGGACTGTCACTGATAACACACACAACGTTCACGTTTCAGTTTATTCACTCGGAACGTGAATTGTCAATACAGTAAATGAATGACTTGATGATCAACACTAATCACATTGGGAAATGAAAATTTACAAAGACGTACACGTAATTCATTAAACTAGACAATGATAAACTTTGCAATAATTTTTCAATTAATTTATTTATTGTTTTTTTTTCTTCTTCGGATCTTGTGGTAAGTTGATTTCGGTACTTTCAGTCCTGGATACACAATCTCTCTTGCCCTTTCTGGTTCATATGTATGAAATTCATTGATATGCAACTCAGGCGCAGGTGTCCATTTATACCGTCTCCCACAATCTGCCTCTGCACTCTGAAATGTCCTCTGACCGGCTTCTCCAAGACATAGTGCTCCATGGTGCTTCCTTTTTACCTTGAATTTGAATTTCATTGGACTTTTATCACATGCGTATGGGAATTCGTCAAATGCTTTGACAAGATGGGCAGCAGAATGGACTTTGTATTGCTTTTGATATGGTTAGGTTAGGAAATTCTGACTTATGAAACTACAGTCTTAACTCATCTTAACTCTTTCCCATCTCAGCTTTCCTTGGATTCGAGCTTTGCTCCCATCTCAACTTTCTTTGGCTTCAATCTTAACTTTTGTTAAATTCAATTGGGAATTTCCTGCGTTGTCCTTCATTTTCACAGTTTCTTGTTTTAAATTCTTTATTTTCGCAATTTCTCGACTTCGGAACGTCTTCCCCTGCAACCTAACTCTCAGAATATATTCCGCAGTTTAGGTTAGGTTAGGGCTTTAAGAGAGAACGCAATGTTAATGGCTAGTGACCCATGTTCCTCAGTAGGGGCCCAGTAGTCCTCTGTAAAATTTTGACACCGGGCCCAAGGATCAGCGTGTTGTGATACCGGGTCCCGAGTTTATGAGTTCTGGCGCTGTATTTTGTGACGCTGGATTGTGAATTCAGGCACTGTGTTTTCGACTTTCAGGAAGCGCGTCTAGGCTCTAGGATTTATCCCGACGTTAAAAGTTTAGGCATTTTTGATGTACTGAAACTGAACTTCCATTGGGGAAGACCATAAGGTGCACGAAAGGCGCCGCCTTTGGACTCGGACTCGCTTCGCTGACGTAGCGTCGGAATCATTCTTTAATTCATTCACACGAATTCAATTCTCAAATTGGAAAACAAAAAAGCGGTGCTGGAACCGTGCTGGAGCGTATAATTCCATTAAAATTTCAGTGCAGCTCAGACCGCATGCTTATTGCTAATTCCAATATTTAATTGGTTTTGCATTTTATGCAGGCTTAAAATTGTAAAATGGCAGGTGTAAATGACTCAGCTGCCGATGTATTTCGTATGCGTCCCCTTCACGACGAGCTCTCCCGTCCGCCTGTTGAGGATGTCGACGGAGAGGAAGGCAAGGCGCTTCCCCACCTTCTCCGTCCTGCACTCGATGAGGATCTCCTCCCCCACCGCCACCGCCTTCATGTACTGCAGGTTGAGCTGAATGCTGAGCCCCGTCATGCCGGAGTGGCGAGGGATATGTGGGTTCGGGTGCGAGGCAAGCGCGGCGCTCGACAAGTTATCCACGAGCTGGGCGGAGAAACCCCCGTGGAGTGTTCCGGCACTGTTGCAGTCCTCCTTCGTCAGCTTCAGCAGCCCCGTCAGCGCCCCATCGCCCCCGGCGAGGATCTGTACGCGAGCGATGTGCCGGTCGAAGCCGCCTGGTTTGAGTACCGTCTGCAGGTACCGCTTGATGAGCTCCACACCCGCACCAGACATGACAAATGTCAATTGAATCGCTTCGTAACTGCTACCAGACTGCCAGCTGACAGCTGGGCAGCGAACACATGCAAATCTTCTCATACTTGCATGAATTGTGCGAGTGGAGCCTGAGTGAATTGCGAGTCCAAAGTGCCAAGGTCGAGTGCAGCGTGAAGTAGGCGAGCACGAAGCTCTGCTCGCATTGCGTAATCACCTTTTCAAACTCACACGGGCAGGTTATATGCCCAGTAACGGGCGCCTGCTTCAGCAACTGCTTTTGCTTGTGAGCTCGTGTTGTGTCTGAACAAAGACAAGAATAGACGCGACGCGGTAGTGACCTTTGCCTCGGCCCTTGAGTGATGAAGGCGAGATATGATGAAGAACCTTCGTTATCTGGAAATGATTCACGAAAGATGAGCTAAATCGAGATACAAATTCTAATCCCATATCTTGCACGCTGGCAGCGATCCACATCGCTCCAACTTATTGTGAACCATTGCGAAAGTTTCGTCGTGTCCTTCGTGGCCAAGAGTTTTTTTAATAAGCTTTCGGAAAATTAAAGTGGAAGCCAAAAATGGTTTGCTTAGGAATTCGGAGCCACGTGCATTTTCTTTTGCTGCTTCTGGTCCACTTCCTACGAATTACTTTGTCGGAAGTAAATTTCTCAACCTCGGTCCCTCCAAACAGCTTTGACACGTCCGTTAGGCATCGATGGTGCGAGGCGAATCCCACCCACCTTTTATGTGGCGCGATTGCAGTTGTCCACACGGTGGTAAGACATTTTGGGGACAGTTTCATTAAATTTACACGCGTCATGTGCTCACATGCATTTTTTTTAATCGACAGCTCTCGCATTTTCCCATCAACGCCAACGCGCTGATTCGACACTGCGACATTTTCAAAATCACGCCACACTGCTGCGCGCAGTTTTGCTTGCCGGGCGCTGGTGGGACCTGCGACGCGGCCACGGGCGCCTGCTTCTGCAAGCCGGCAGGACTCCCTGACGTCTGCGACCTTCTCATTCACACCGAAGCAACTCCGCCAGGCGAGCTGACCGCCACAGACGTCGGCGTCCTGGACGCGTGCAAGCGAAAGTGTTCGGCCAACCCGAACGGATGCACGCGGGCTGCAGCCTCGACAGACGGAGTCGGCGTCGTCTGCTTCTGCTACTGCGAGCCTGCCTAATTTGTGTACTGCAAATGTTAATTCGCCTTCTAAAAATCACCCTGGCTGTCTGATCCGAATAAAATTTTATTACTACTGCAAGAACACTCAAAAATGGAAGCGGTATAACCATGAATTCTTCCTCGTAACGTCAATTGGCGGTGCTTCAGCAGGGATGCCCCGGTGGGTAGCAGAGTTTGTGATGGTCGCGTGGGTTAGGGCTCTCAGGCCCACAACACCAGCCCCGAGGGCACTTTGTTCGTGTGTAGCATCCGTTGGTTCGAAATGTTTGCCGGCGCTATACGAGATTAAAAACTTAATCAGTCGCCTTTCTCCTTCGCTAAGCTGCGATGCGACTCAGCTTAGTTTTAAACTTGCCCGAATTGCCTTCAGCTGGGAGCTTGAATAACTTGCTCGTGCCCAGCGGCCACCCGACTCGGAGCCCGACTCATCATCTCCGCCGGCATCCGCGTCTTCAAAATATTCATCCTCCCCGTCGTCTACCTCTTCTTCGAGTTCCTCCTCTTGCTGAGCAAAAGCCGTCCCGACGAAAAACAGTGCCAGCACGCCGAAAGCGAGCAAAATGCGGAGCCGCATTGAGAAGGTGCGAAATTACGAGTTTAAAGTTTACAATTCTCAGTTCAAAAATTTAAACGTTGCAGTGACATTGTTCAACGTAAGCAGTTTTATAGATTGAGGGAGGAAAAGCAGTTCCGTTCCTTTCTGTATTCATTTCCTTCCAGTCTTGGAATTGCACTTAAAACTTGTCTGACAAATTTAAATTCATGATGGGATTTTATTTTCCTGTTGCTGTGTTTTTTTTCCACGGCAGCCACGAGGAAAGGCCGGCTAAAGGAGTCATCAACAGGAAGGCAGCGTAAAGCACAGATGATCTAATATTTGATGTGAAATCAAAAGTATTGATCCGAGCCCCTGCCGCCGAGCCGCTGGCGGGCTTTCGCTTTGAAGATTTTGCTTGAAATACGGCTGTATCACAGGCCAGCTCAGCATTTCAATCGCAATCAGTGCAAGGAATTGGAGAATTGAATTTTGTAGAAAAGACGTCGAGATGAATCGCCGTAACGTCGACGAAACTGCAGCTGAAGCTGACGCTTGCATTCATTCTGCTTGGATTTCTGGTGCTGATCACCGCGCTCGGAGCAAACGCAGACGCCAACGCCAATGCGGGACCGCCGTACTGTCGCAAGGTTTGTAAGGACGGAGGCTGCAGGAAAGTCTGCGACTAATTCGACTTACAAAATTGGAATAAATTCTAAATTCATTGCAGTGCCGACGGCAAATTTGCAGTTGCGGTTGCTGGCGCTGGTTTACTGACTGAAAAATAAAGAAACTACTATTCACTCGTGAAGGCATTGCTACTCGACCACATTTTACGTAAAACTTTGTGTTTCCGTCCTTTTTGCGTCAGCATGAAAGAACTCCGTTCGACAGCAATAAAACGACATCACAGGCAGAAATTCTCATTCATTAGCAGAAATTTGCAAAATTAAAATGAGTCAACGATTTTCCGTATTTGTCTTTCTTCCACTTGTCGCTTTTGCCGCTGCGTTCTGGCAGCAACAGCAACAGCAGATTGAGGAGATGGGCTTTCCCCGTTTTAAATACCCGACTCCACGAGTGCCGTCGTGGGCGATGCCGATGATGCCGGCGCCTGCGCCGCCGCCCGCAGCGAAGCCCCCAGCAGCCAGGACCAGAGAGCCCCAAAATTTCGCTCCCACTGCCCCCACGCTCACGCCTCCGTCGACGGGGAAGGTTTACACAGTCGGAATTATGATGTTTCACAACGTCGAAGTGCTCGACTTTGCCGGGCCCTTTGAAGTCTTCGCGGTTGGCGGGAACGTCCACGGTCGATTCAAGGCGCTCACTGTCTCCGACAAGAAAACCGTCTCGGCGCTGAATGGACTGTCGATCGTCGTCGATCACGTTTTTGGAGAGCGGCGCTTCCCCAAGCTGGACATCATAGTCGTTCCGGGCAGCAACGAAAACGCAACGAACGCGGCCTTGAACAATCCCGTGTAAGGAAATCCTTGACTGCTTTTAGGCGCGCGCAAGTTTTCAAGATTTTACTCTCAAAATACGTACAGGTACGTGAAATGGATCCAGCGCACAGCCCCCGAAGCCGAGTACATTCTTTCCGTATGCACGGGCGTCAATTTTCTGTGCCGTACCGGGCTCGTCGATGGCCTCACCCTCACAACCCACCACCAAGCCTTCCACATGGCCGAGCGGGAGTGTCCCAACTCGCGCCTCGTGAGAAGACGGCGCTTCACGGACAACGGACGCATTTTCACATCGGCCGGAATCTCGGCGGGCATCGACCTGAGTCTCTATTTCACAAAGAAGATTGTGGGGCGTGATGGGTCGAACGCAGTCGCCGAGCGAATGGAGTACGACTGGAAGGATTATGACTACGATCCGAGCACGGGGCCGATTTCAAATGGAAGCCCTACGTGGATGAGTTGAAAGCACACGCCATTTCATTTCAGGGGCTATTTCAATCGCCTGCGCCTGCCTGAAAACAAACCACTTGAGAATAAACACATTAAATTATTACTACTTTTGTTTCTGGTGCTTAGTGCTACAGTTCACCGTCTGACGTCATTAATTTGTATACGCGTTCAAGTTTGATCATAACTGAAGTAGTCAAATATGGCTATTTGAATCTTCGTACTGACCAATCAGATTTCATCGCTCCCTTTTATGAATCCCCAGAATTACACTTGTATATCTTAAGTTTCGCGAACGTTACTTTTTGCAATTGATTTTCTTATGTCGTGCCGAATATTTGATGTGAGTTTAATCACTTTCACGTCCTCCTCATCAGGATTTGTTTATGAATTAAAAAATTCCTACGTATTCCACGTGTCAACTCGAATAAATACTTAAATCAATCTTTTTTGAGCACGTAGCCCGACAACGATATACTGGGGAATTCTCTACTCTTGTCATTCCAATCCTTCTACCTTTAGCATGTACAAGGACACATCCACTCTCTTTCTATTGCTATGCATGCATTATTTAATTTAAATTTTTTTTATAGGATCACACTCGCAGAGACCGGAGTGAGCAGAGCTGCCGTCCTGTTCATGTCATAAGTTATGCACCCGGTGAAGCAAGAAGCAGGAATCACCTTGAACATATTTTCATGCTCTCACCTTAAAATTTTAAAAGAATTTTACGACATAAATGCGCGAGACATGCGAGGACGGACTTCAGTTTTCACTGAACTGAGCTGCACTCCACTGGCCATGGCATCCCAAGAGACCATCAACATTTACGCGTTCATGTCCTCTATCCGGTACAAGATCGGATGTCTGCCGTACAAGGTGGTCAAGGTCAAGAGTAACCTTTACACAGGCAGGTGCATGGGTGGGACTCGTTTTCATAGAAATCTGTGGAAAGCATTCACTGTGCTGAACCTGTCCTTAAAAGCTGTGTACGGTTTCGGGCTGGGTGGTTGGTACGAGTTGATGGAGCCGCTGACTCTAATCGAGCGTTGTCAGTACTACCATCTCATCACCGTGGAGGGTTTTGCGTTTGGATTTCATTTTCTCACTCTTCTCTTCTGTGACCGCGTTAGAACACTCGCGAATGGCATGTTCACCCTCAACACCCGCATTCGTAAGACCAAAAGTTATTTTTCGTTTCGGGTCTTGTCTTTCTCCTTCACAGTTTTCTGGCTCTCTGTGCCACATTTCTTTGCCAGATACGTTCCTCCATCTGGATCCGACCGACAAGGACGGAACAGAGTTGTACTACAAAGCCATGGCCCTGGTCATCTTCGCGTCCACTCCTCTGGTCATTCCCATCTGTGCTGGACTTATTCATTTCCAGGTTCACTTCACCGGTTTCTTCGAAGGACGTCTCCTTTGGGTCCTTGCTCTACCTGTCCCGGTCGCGTTCATGGTTCTCTTAGACTGGATGATTGTGGACATGTACGTGGCCCATGCTCTGATCTATGTCAACAATACGCTTCGGACCACGCGGCAGCTGGAGGAGAAGGTTGAGCAGGAAGGTCCGCTCGCGGTCCCCCGGGTCATGTCCATGTTCCGTGCCCTCACAGTGTTCCACAACTATGCCATGGAGGACTGTAAGCAGATTACAGGCGCGTCCGTCTTTGTCTCGGGCTGCATCATGATTTCCTCCCTCTACCTTCTTGTGGGCCATGCGGATCATGTGGGATCCCTCATTCTCCTCTTGGCTGCCTTCATCTTCTTCATTATCTTCATCATGACCAAAGTGTGTTTGGAGGTGGCAGCGTACATCAGCTCCTCTTCGAAGCGTTTGCTGGAGGCTCTAGGACGTGCTACGGTTGAAGGAGGCGGAGACTCGAAGAAGACCTTTCAGAAGGAGCTGCGAGCCCTAAGACCCTTGAGGGTGCTTGCAGGCTCCTTCGTCGTGGTTTCTCCTCACACATTCCCGTACCTCATGAGTGACATTGTGCTGAGTAATGTGGTGAACCTTCTCCTCCTGTCCTAAAAAGAGGCCAGTACCCACTCAGATCTGAATAATTGAGTTTATTAAGTACCAATACATGAAAGACCCTTAAAAATACCTTACATTTTAGCTGTGCGTGAATTTGCCTGCTCCTTCCTCGAAGGGCACGTCGGCTTGTGCCGACCCAAGGCTGGCTTCCCGCGAAATCCGATGCCGCATTCCCTGCACATGAAAGACGTGTGGCCGGAGTGGATCTTCAGATGTTTGTTCCTCTTGCTTGTCCCAGTGAAATGCTTCTCACAAACTTCGCACGCATGAGGCTTGATTCCGGCATGCCGCCGAAGGTGGTCACGGAGGTGCTTCGATTACCTAAACCTGCGAGGGCATTGAGTGCAAGGGTGCGGCTTCTCGCCAGTGTGGATAAGCAGTTGTTTGAAAAGATTCTCCGTCCTTGCAAATGACCTGTGGCAGTACGTGCACTCGTGCTCACGCCGATGGATCTTTCCCAAGTAGCACCAGCGGTGGGAAAATCAACTATTACACGTGGGGTTGATTTTGGGAGTTATACGTGGGGTTTGCACCCGGGGACCACAAGTATATTTCAAGGAGGTAGGCACGTGGGCATACCACTGCCTTACCAAAGTGGGCTTGCCCTTGAGTTTCACTTAATGCGCAAGCGCTTTGAACATAAAGTGCGATGTTTTCACACGGAATATGCGAATTTTATTGGCATTTATATACATGGCCTATACGCGATTAGCGCAGATAATTTGCGAGCTTTGGCAAACAACTGTTACACAGAAAAGCCTCATTATATTCAATTAGTTAATTAATTAATACATTACATTACAATTATCTTATTAGTTTCTGATTTACAAATGGTATACAAAGGGGCCAGTACATATGTCTCTGCTAATGGTACAAGGCATTAAACGAAATTGCTTGCCAGTATATCGATACGATACGAATTATTGAGCTATTAAGTTCTTGCACCTCAAATATGTTAAGCTTGGAAGTAGGAATTGGGTAACATTTAACATTTTTTAGCTTTCTAAAAGTGCTAGCCTCAGTGTAGACATGATCATTATCACATTCAAATCACATACTCAAATGCTCCTCTCTCCAGGAGCGAAATGACCCAAAGAAGGGAATACATTTTATTACATTTTGACAAAATATGACATTGAAATAATTCCATATAATGAAAATTGGTTCCATACATTTGGTTGAGACTGCCGTTCGCAATGCTCGGTGTGCGACGTTGTTATATTTAATGAGAATGACGCACGACCCGTTTGCACTCGCACGCAAAAATCCAGCCAAGATGCATGAAAATTGGCCGTAGCCTCCAGGCCCTTCGTTCGAAGGTGGCGTGGAGCTCCGCAATGAATACGACGAGAGATGCCAGTAGCAGGCAGCCGCATATGGGAAAGATGCGTATGACTTCAAAGTTCATCGCAATCGGGGGTGGGTCGCTATTCCATGGGGCCTGAAATGTCGACTGATACAGGCGAGTCTGTCTTTCTATCGCGGAACGCGACCAGAAAGTGTACACGCCACTCTCAAGTAGCGTCACAGCCACTTCCCGCCCTTCATCGCTCAAATAGCCTACGAAGAGCACCCAGGTGGGTAGATTTTCGTATAGTGGCTCCGTGACGTAGTGACATTCCCTGGCTCTTTCGCCAGCGGCGACCTGTATCATGCCTAAAATGAAAACCGGAACGGTGTCACCCTGCACAACTCTTGCGTCGTGCTTTCCCTTCAGGAAACCGCTGTAAAACTCGAGCAGGTTCGGGGCCTGACGGACGCTTGTGCTGAAGAGGTCCGGCCCCGCTTTCTGCCACAGCGAGCGCAGGGAACTGTATGACCCTGTGTTCTGCTCGTTGGGAGATAGGGTGATTTTGTACCCGGCCTCCAGCAGCTCCCGCACCGTCGCGTGAACGAGTGGCGGACCAGGCGCTAGGGCGACGCTCGTCAGATATTTTTCGTAGTAGCCGGTAATCACGGTCCCGGAGAGCAAGACGGCCAGGTGCATTTTGGTGACGAGGCGCCCTTCGGCCTTCAGCAGGCAGAGTGTGTTGAAGAAACCCGGCAACAGTCGCAGGCGGGGGCTCCTTCCGGGCTCTACTTTGACGTTGCTCACGATCACCGTCAGCACACAAGTGCCCAGAGATAGCACCCCCCAGAGTGACCAGAATGCGTCAAACCAATTTCTCATGACGCGCACTCGCTGCTTTTCGTGATCGCAGTACGCCACGTAGTGATTTATATTCCGAACGAGCAACTTGCGCTGGATCGCCGTGTGCCACAATAGATGGTCCCCTTCGCCGATGATGGCCAAGTAGTAGGGATTCTCTTTCCTGGAAGCCTGCGGCAAGGGAAATACTTCCATCGACCCGTTGAGTCGATCGACGACGATCTGGGTGGTCCTCCTGCTGGGATCACACTCAGGGTTTCCGCCTTCCCAAGGCAGCGTGTGCAGAGGGGCGGTGGCGTGATAGCCCGGCTCGTCTTCCAGGCAGCGGGCCCGCAGCTCACCGTTCGTGTACCCGAGGTGAACAATTTGAACGGGTCGGCCTCCCAGATGGCTTCCGTGCTTCTTGTACAGGTTAGTGAGGAAGGGGCTATTCATGCCAAGATTGTGCGGATGGTGCCCTCTACCGTAAAGTTCGAGCGTGAGCGGGTGTCGCCAATACGTTGCCGCCTCGCGCGTTTTAGTTTCGGCGTGGTCGTCGACCCCGAGTTCCATCACATAGACTTGCATGTTGAAGGCGAATACGTGAGCTGGCAAACGGCAGTCTCCAACGGACGCGCACACGCAAACCAGAAAGGTGTGCCCCCGACCTCTGACCGCCAGCCCTTCCAGGTATGCGTGAAAGTCCAGGTGGCTGAAGTCTGGCTGGATGAGAAGGTGAACGTTGCAGAATCGCGATTCCCAACTTTTCACGCTAACATTCTTCGCGGCTCGTCCCTGCCCACGGGTTCGCTTGAGGTTGAACTCGTTAGTTGCATTCTTCACAGTCCACTCCTGGCCGTACTGACTCGTCTGAAGAACGCGCTCTGTCAGTTCGAGATCGTAAAAGTGGACCAGATGAAATGTGCACTGGGCCATGTACTGCAGACCCAGGAAACTGGTTGTGGCACCGGCGGGGAGCGACAGAAGCGCTAGTATTATGTATGACAAGCACGCCATTTTGACGATACTAATGCTAAGCCAAGATGTGACTAGTCGTGTAGAATTGCATTAGCAAGTAGATCAATATATACTATGTGATGTGAATTAAATTAAAATTCGAGCGCATTCTCTCTGTATAATGACAGTCTGGATTTCTTGCTGTTGACAAGTCCAATGTCTGTGAATATTTAATGAGCTATGCCAGATGCCAGCACGCTTTCTTAAAGAAAAGTTCGGCATTTAATAGGAAAGCATTTAAGGTACACGATTAGTTTTGTATTTTGCTGAACCCTCTCATAATAATTACGAGTCCGAGTCCCGGTCACGAACATGTATCTGATCGTCCTTGTGCAAACCTTAACTCGCCTGTACGCGGAGCACGGGAGCCACATGTTCAAGTGAGGTCCTGCGAGGAGTAAGCCAGAAGGTCGACAAAATAAATACTACAACTGCTCAAATCATAAAAGAATGTAAGCCTAGTAAAATCGTATATAAGAAATTATTTAAAGTCTGACTTGAGAAATAAATTTTCGCAGGGAAGAAAAGCACAAACCCAAGATCCTGTGTTCTGGATATGGAGTACGAAGAACATCGACAAAGAATGAGCATTCTAGCGGTGAAGCAAGAAACAGCCCAAATGGAAAATAGGGTTGCTAAAAAGGAAGCTGGAAATAGTCGAGGAATTTCATGCAGCCAAGGTTTTACAAAATCGAACTGTTGACATTTTTTATGATTATTAGTTCTAATTGTTACAATTTAAAGTTACAATGTAAAGTTAGCCCGTTAGAGAACTGTGATCTAGTTACAATGATATGTTTACCACATGGTAGACAGAAGCAAGTTCAACCAATTCCTTTGTGCGGGGAAGCTGACTCAATAATTTTGGATCGATACCTACGCAAACGTGCAAGCATGCAGGTTGGATTATATCAGACGAAATCAAAAAGACCTCCGCGTAAAACAGTACTTGGACACACGGGCTGAACATGAAGGCATGAGGGCAGGGATAACTCTAATATTACCGTCTTCATTTCACGGAAGCCCATGGGCGATGAACCAAAATTATCCCAGATGCAATAGCAATTGTCAGGAAGTTCGGCAAGCCAGATTTATTCATAACAATGACATGCAATCTAAATTGGAAAGAGATCATAGAAAATCTAAACGAACAGGCAAGAGAAGGAAGGCCAGATTTGGTTGCAAGAGTGTTCCACTTCAAACTAAGTGAGCTGATGAACAACTTACTAAGGAAGCACGTTCTTAGAATTCATGTTGCTAAAGTGCATGTCATAGAATTCCAACAGCGCGGGTTACCGCACGCATAATGGTGGCAAAGCTTAATGAACAACAAAAGATAGGATTCGATAGGATTTGCAACGCTGTTGAGCATCCTCCTTCCAACGATCCTAGGTTTGACAGCGATAAACTATTTCCATTCTTCTATCAGGCTTACCTGACGTGTTGTGAAAAGTGGATCGATGGCAACTAAAAATGCGACAATGCGAGCGAACTACGATGTAATTAACACTCGTTTGTATAAGATTGCTTTGTGCATTACGCACTCGCAGCCTTCGGCTTTTCACCGCTGCTGTGTGACTTACTCACGCGCGCTGAGGTCTAGCCATTATAACTCCACTAATTGCTACTACAATGCTAATGCTAAGGAACTCACTAATCTTAATAGCAATTGATATATCTGCACGCCTCGACACTCCATTTCCTGATCAATTGAACTACCTGGAGAAGAAATCTTGAAGAGAATCTTCGCCCGCACTTCAAGGCCGGGACAGTGGAATTAGCAGTGTCTTCCGATTTTATGCTCCCGTACCGAGACGGTGGCCGAGGGTCCGACCGACCCGGACAGCAAGTAACGACCGCCTTCGTTTTTTCTCGTCTGACCTGAATTATTTGTTGCAAATTTTTGCTTTTTTCTAGTTGCCAACACTTTTTGCCCGGGTTCAAGGGCTTCTTGATCATCGACGCATACCACGCTCAGGGTACGAGCTTTTGCTCTGATGCTATCTGCCAGTCCGTCTGCACACACATGCAACTGACACACGTGAGCTGCTACAACGAAGCACGAGGCTCGGGCACTCCTTCTGTGTCTGCAAGTATGTGTAGGCTTCGTTTGTGTGACGAAAATTGATCAAATGTTGTGGAAATCAACTAACATTGATTTATTTACCAATTTCACCATTTCGAACGAATAAATGTTCTACAAATTGCAATTAAAGTAAGATCGACTAACATCTAATGCCAAATCTGGATTCTGGATTTATTGTGAAATGGTGCGGAAAGAGTGACTACTGCTGACGCTATTTGAATACAATGACGGTATCCATATCGCACGCAACGACTCAGGTCGCAATTACATCAAAGAAGTGATGAACTGTGCGGTCGTGGAACACTAAAGTTCTGAGCCGATTCCAACTTGTTTACTACTTTTTTTAACACTTTCATTCATACTCGTGAATTTAATCACGTAACCTCACCCGAATTAGATTATACTTGAGGACCGTGTACACAAACAAAATCTGTATCCTGGCCCTGGCATGGCGTTACCATTTGTGGGCAGGGCAAGCGTGGCACTGTCAGTCTCCTTGTCATTGTTGAGTGCCGGCACGCAGCTAATACGGCGCCGATAGTGAATGTTGACGAGTGTTGACGAATGCAGTACGAAATTCGACCTGGCGGTACCCCAATAAAAAGGCCCGGGCAATCGACCAACCGCCAGTCGTCTTCCTCATCGCCCTGAACTTGAACCAGTTCATCTTGCCCAGTCCTCAGAATAGCTTCCTGCCTGTCAACATGTTTCGCGCCGTCAGGCCTCGTGCTCTGTCTTTGCTTGGACTCTGCGCTGAAGTTCTGATTTTATGCGCCGGCTTCGAGACGATGGCCAGAGCGCCGACAGACCCGGACGTTAAGAAAACGGTTGGCAATCGGCGGAACAATTTTGAATTTCGGCGCCGACTGAAGTCATTATTGCATAATCGCATGTGTGCTTTTCTTCCTTTTCCAGTTGTCAACATTCACCTGCCTAGGGTTCAAGGACTTCCTGATCATCGAGGCGTTCAACAGCGGCGGCACTTATCAATGCCCTGCAGCGGTGTGGCGCCCAGCCTGCGAGCACATGCAACTGACCTACATCAACTGCTACAACCACACCTCCTCGTCCTACTACATTTGCAGGTAAGACGGCGTGGCGTGAGCTCCGATACGGCTTGAACTTGATTTATTAATTCAACAATTTAAATACTTTGAAATAATAAATGCTCCAAAGCTACAAAATCTAACTTCAAAAACGATAAATTAACATTCGGAGATCATGAACGCTCAGGTTGATTCGGATTTGTGCATTGTTGGCAAGGCGCTCAACCTCCTGACTCATGATATCCTGTTGCAGCCACGCATGCACGCGCCAACCCTTGAGCCCTAACCAGCCCGCCCAACAAATCCTGACCATGCGCTCGCCCTCGATCCCATTGAGGATTCCCCGAATACGGTTTGCCAGTTCAGCATGGCCGACGGAGTCGCTGGGCATCTCCTCAGCACTCAGCAGGTCCAGAATTCGGTTGTACTCCGCTTGGCTCACGTTCTTCGGTTCGTGGACGCGATCTCCGACCTCCGAATGGCGTTGCCTGGCACCTGCTGGGCGCGAGTGATTGCAGCAGAGGGCGCTGGGGCGGCGACGGGGACTCTGGCGCGTCCGCCCCTGGCCGCGGAGCGTGCTCGCAGCTCGCGGATGTGGTCGAGGGCCGAACGAGCAAGAGCTCCAGTTCCAGTCGTAGTTGTCGCATGGATGTTACGTAGGCTGGGGTAAGGGGCGGCGGGCCCGAAGTGAGACACCGGCGGCTGGCGAGCTGGCCCTCCAACAACAGCAGCTGAATGTGGTGTAGTCGTTGCGCTAACTGGCGGCAACGGCGGTAGGGTCCCGTATCGAGTGCGGTATCGGGCCAGTTCCTCCTCTGTAACTCGCAACGCCTGTTCTCGGCCCCGAAGCTGATCCTTGAGGAAGGCAACGCAGCTGTGCTCGCCAGCCGCCGCTGCCCTTTGCGCCTTCGTGGCGATTTGTCCACAGCCGCCAGCACACTCCAGCCGATTGTCGGGATTGTGCTCGCACTGTCGGTCGTGGTCGAACAGGTCGCCCAGCGTTAGCGTTACATTGCAGCCCAGTTGCTTGAAGGGGCACTGCAGTTGGAGGGCGTTGAGGAGGTTAAGGAAGACGCGCGGGGGCTTTCTGTGCCCTTCGATGTGTTGCCTGTCGACGGGGCAGGTGTCCGCCTCCTCCTGCCATTGCTCGATGCAGGCCTTGCAGAAGACGTGCTCGCACGGGTCGAGCATGGCCGGTTCCTGCAGCACGTCTTGGCAGATGGTGCACAGAAACTCGTCGCTGATGTTGGGGTCACTGAAGAGATCCACGGTCAGGCCCATTTCAATTTGACCACACAGATTCCAGAGAGTCGTGCGGCTAACTGCTGATATTGACAGCGTAGATTTCCGAAACTAAGTGAAGGAAGAATGCAGCTGCGAACATCTGCATGAAAATCGAACCAGATTCATGTTTGAACATGCTCTTATTCAAGGACGAGCTTATCACAGCACCAACACATCTTCTGATTAAAGCAGGCTTGCTCTTTAGCCAAAATCATTACGTGCTGATTGAAAGCTCGTCCTTCTGCAGCACTGCAGCTCTTCACGCGTTATCGGAACATTTCCAGTACAAGCTGTGACGGCTGGTCACTAACCACGGGCAATTCACTGGAGACGGGCACTTGCACTAATTACTGGCATTGGCCAGTTCGCATTGCGCAATCACAAACTGCATTGAGT
>WIXG01000705.1:0-25552 GCA_009869945.1 Mesaphorura yosii
ACTTTTGGGTAGTTTTCTTCGGACTGCGGGTAACTGTTGACCAACTCCTTTGCACGACTGCCGGCCTCAATGGACTGAACCAAGTACTGGAATTTGTCCGACGTCGCAAGCTCGTTGTCCACGTGAATCTTCTTGAATTGGGCCCACCAGCCAAGCCACTCCGTTAAGTCACCGTTGAACTTTCGAATCTCAATCTTCGGCAACTTGTACGTCTTCCTGCGCCCTACGACCGATACTGTTTGGAACTCGTCACTGCTTCCAGCTGATGACCTTCGGCTTCTTGGTCGACGTGCTGGTACAGGATCCAAGATGTGGTTGACTCGATGCTTCATGGCTCGCACTTGATCCTTGTAGTCATCAGCAGCTGCCATCTCCGCATCCATTTCCTCTTCAGGGACTTCTGCGTCGAGCATGGCATCCTGAACGCGTTGATCAGCTTCCAAGAAGAAAAAGTTCAAACAAGTCGCTGCAAAAATCACTTTAGTTGATATTGAGGAAAATGTCATATATCAGAAGATGATTTGGCACAAAAATGGTGACTACAGAATCACGCCCATTTCATTCAAACGCAACGGAATTAGGGCAAGTAGCCTTCAAGTCGCGGGTTATCCAAAACTGGGGGATGTGAAGGCACATTTTGAGAATAATTTTGAGGATAAACTTATCATCGGTGTCAATCTTGTGAAGGATTTTGAGTCACTTGATATTCCCAGTGGTGACTACAATATTTTTGATCTGCAATGGCACTGGCGGATCAATACTGTAAACGAAGATGGAGTGCTTGTCCGGGAAGAATTGGGTCTACGTTCCTTGTGCAAGTTCTTTTTTAAATATGATATGCAACCTCCTCATATCCATCATTCTGACGAAGTAGACGCCATTTGGACAATGCGGCTTTTCCGTGACGTGTATTTAAAAATATACCCTAAACCCGTGGAAAAATCCAACGATGAGCCATCCAATAACATTAAGCATTTTAAATCCTTGTACAATTAAACGTTATTTTGCGATGCCGAAGCCAAAACTGAGAGCAAGTCCGGCAAGTTGAGCCAGCGCCAGCACTCCCAACACCTCGATCGAGGTCAAGAAAACCACGATGACGTTGGCACTGCACCTAGTCTAACCGCTCTCGTCGAGGAAAACGGCAAACTCAAGCAGGAGAATCAGCAACTCCGACTGCAGATCGAACAGCTGGAGCACGTTGGCACGACTAAAAAGAAGACGTTTGAAACTTTGAGATGGAGCGAGCTCCTGCTGCTGCGAAGGTCAAATCAGCAACTGCAGTTTGTGCTGGATGCTGTCGAACTACAGCACTAATAATGAACAGTGGGAACGTAATTAGCAATTAAATAACTAATAAGGCGTAAGCGTAAGGTGGATTAAGTGTAATAAAAACGGATTGAGTAGAGAGCTTTACGTTTTTTGTACATTCGACATTCTGGCAATGGCAATAAATAACAGTGACAAGAAATGTCAACTGGATGACCTTGACGCAGAAACTTGTCCTTTAAATTTACGCTAGAGCTAGAGCTCAGCCGCTTGCCTCCAGTACTCATAATCAGTATCACACTGGAAATGAAGCTAAAGCTAATCATGGGACTGGACAAGAGGCGTACGGCATTGTTGACTAGCAGTGTCCTGGTCGTGGTTGCCTTTGGTTTCTGTGTCCACGCCGCTGGCGCTGGTGGACAGAACACGCCAAAAGTTAAGACAGCCGCCGCCGCCGAGGCCACGTACACACCAGAAGAAGTGATTGCACTAGAAAAGGTAAAGACAGTAATTGCGTGAGGCGTAAGAAATTAAATTCTAAAAGGCTTTTGTTACGCATCGCAGTTCAAGGAATCCCTCTCTGCCAATTCAGAGCTCATCGAGTCTTCGTCTTACATGCGACGAGACGAATACCTGATCACCTGGCTGCGAGCTCGGGAGCTGGACGTGGGGCAAGCGCGAGAAATGCTGCTCAAGAATCTGCGCTGGCGAAAGGCGGAGAATGTCGACGGAATGCTGACCGAGAAATTTCCGCCATTCACGAAGGAACTTCCTTACGACCTGCAAAGCGTTGACAGGGAAGGACGACCACTGCTCATGGTCAACTACGCCAAGTGGGACCTCCGGAAAATCGCCCTCTCCGGTCAGTTTCCGGTCCTCCTCCGCTACCTGAATAAAATTGAGTTTGAGGAGCCGAGCGTCAAGGCGCGTGAGGCGGGGAAGGTGACGGGGAGCAACTCGACGCAGTATTATGTGTTAGTCGACATGGCGGGCTACAGTAAGCGCCAGCATGCATGTGTTCAGTGCCTTCGGATTTACCTGTGGTACATGGAGACGTACGAGAATTACTACCCGCAGCTGGTGAAGGAGACGATCTTCTTCAACAGTAAGTCAAACCACTCCTGGAACAGGAATTAAAAACAGGGTAGATAAAATTTGAATGCCTCTAACTGCGTTGACAGCTCCGAAAATCTTTGACTCCATCGTCACAATGACGAAATCATTGTGGTCATCGCATCTCACTGACCACGTCATGTTTCTTGGGTACGACAAGAGCGAATGGAGACGGAAGATTGGGAGGTTCATTGCGCTGGATCAGCTTCCAGTCCGATTCGGAGGAACGAACCCACGGAAAATTTAAGTGATTTTGCACAAAAATTCTGGCTTCTCTTCTGTCAAACATTTGCCAATATATTTTGATTAGCACTCGCATATTGCATATCAAAAATCAAAACGTTAATGACATCTGTCAATAATGAACGTGCATTAATTAAATTCCATTGATTCACTCGATTCATAGTTGCTTACTACGATCGTCCAATGCTCACGGCTCACCTTCCGGCTGCTCTCACATCCTAAGTGATTTGCGCTCCACGCTGCAGATTCTGAAGCATGTCGTTGGCAAATTGGAGGCGGGTGAGATCGGGACCGAAATCAAGAGCGGCACGGAGTCTGGGGGGAGCGAGGGTCGCGGTGTGCGATGATCGGAGGAGTGACATCGCTGGGGGGATCACGTGCGAAGTGTGGAGCAAGTGAGGTGGCAAGGACACGGACGGCGTTCTCATGCCAGACTTGCATCGATGAGCCAGCACAGCAGCACCGACTGGCTGCCCCAAAGTGTTTTGTCTCTAAAAACTCCAGAAACCTTCTGCAGAGTGACAGTTGATAATTTATTCCATAAACTGAGTGATTAATTAATCTTACAATGGTACAAATCTGACCATGAAAGATGAAATGAATTGAGGGATCTTCTTTGACTTAACTATAATGACAATTTGAAATGATGTGATTAAATTCTAGACCCTAAACATGCAGAAAAGGACTCGCCGAGCATATTCGTGGTTCGAAAAAATTGACACTTTGCTGACTTGAAAGAAAATTAGTCTGGGAAAAAGGAAGAGGGTGAGGCTGTGATCTGTGGTGACAGGCAGTGCAGAGGCGGCTGTATTTAGACAGGTGTGAGACTTGGAGCTGAGATTGGATTGTAGTAGATTGGACGGCTGGTCGAGTGCTGCTGCTTCACTGTTTGGGCGGCTTTGGAGTGTTCGGGACGGGTGCCATCTCCGCCTTCCTCGCGTCCGTGTCTTCCCTGCATTGATCAAAACAGAACAAGTTTCTTATAACTACGAACACAGACATGGACTGACCCATCACTTCATTGGCGCAGAATGACAATGCGGCATTACGTGTCGCTCATTACCTCCAGACTGTAAAAATTAGGAATGCGCTTTCAACCAAGCTTTTCGCCATCAGCCAAGCCTTCTTTTTTTTCTCCTCGAGGCCCGCTACCTGGGCGTCTGTCAATGGTGCTGGGCCTGGTGCACCCTGCTGCTATTTCTCCAAGAGCTCTTTATTCACCTCGTAAACCTCATTCAGCGATCTCCTTGCACTGTCCATCAGCAACTGAATGGCTGGAACCCATGATTGGATGGTCTTGTCCTCAGTGTACGGTTCTATTTCACTCATTTGACCCAAGGTTATTTCCAAATTGTTCTGCAAAACAAACAAATTGACCCAGAATTAACACAGCTGCGTGTGAGACTGTCTGAATCGAAGGGCTCGCTGATACTCGACGAAGGAGACAAGTGAGCTACAGGTGCAGCAGCTGTTTGGCAAGCAAAACAACATTCTTCACAACACGACGACGACGAAGGCCGCGTGTTTCCCTCTTGCATGTAACTTGGGCAAGGAGAATGGAACACACCGAGTCCGTGCTATGGTTGGAGCATTGTTGTGCTGCTGTGAACTGTGAACATTGTGCATGTATCGCTTACCAACATCCGTTTCTCATCGGTATCTTGCTGGGGGTTCGGAAGCAGAGCTTCCTCCATCGATGTCCACAACCAAGGCGGAGTGGCGCGCGCCATTCTGTTCGCTGGTCGATCGAGTGAGAATCCCAATAGACAAACGAGGCCACAAGTCGCCCTGCTGCACAACAGACAAGTCCTGAAGGAGGAGCAGGTTGACAAATTTAAAACAATTGAAAATGTCAAGTTTTGTACACGCTACATTGACAGTATCAGCTCACGCAGGTTCGAGATGACTGAACGAGAGGATGCGAGGCCTGGAAGACAATTCCATATACTAAGAAAGGCTATAAACTAAAAATAGCAGGCAAGGTGGGAGTCAGAGTCGTGGCATGAGATTTGAGACCGTAGCAGTGGTATGGAAACTGGAGCATGATTTGCATATGTCCATTGTCCTTTGTCGCTCTCCTCATCGTCTCTTGTGTTGTGTGCGTCCCTTCATCGCCTTTAACGCTTTTTGGCTTACGATACGAAAATTAAGCTTACAATGCAAGACGGAGTGCACCGAGTAGGAACCTTGACCTCACGTCCGCCGCTTTCTCCAACCTGACTCGCGAATCACTCACGGGTCACCCTGCGCCCGCCCGGCGGAGTTCCATCGGGATTGCTTCTGCGATTTCTCCATTTCCAAGTTGAAAGCCCGCACATTTCTTTCTTGCACGACCTGCAACCTGCAACTGACGGATTGGCAAGTACAATGCTCGACTCAATCGTAAAGATGTCTGGCTTATTCGAGATGTTTATCCACTTGCACTGAGATGCAACATTGGTGAACAGGGTTGGAAAAAATCGTGATTTTTTCGATAAAAAAAAATCAATAAATCGGATTTTTTTGATTTAACCATGATTTTTTTAAAAAATTTTCTCGATTTTTCAAAACCGCTAAAATATGGCATTTCGCGCATACCATCGTCACAAAGCACGCCTCGACCGCATCTACATTTCCTCGTCGCTGCTAACCCGTCTAAAGTCGGCTCCCTTCCTTCCACCGCTAGGTGACAACTCAATGGTGTGCGTAGGTCTCGGGGGCTCGGGCACTCATACCTCCTCAATGTATTGGCGAATGCCGAAGTGGCTCCTCTCAAATCGAGAGTTTATGGCTGAGTGCCGAATTTTACTGGACAACTTCATTGCCAGTACCGATAAGACGCTGCGATCTTACGAATATCTAAAATTCTCGATCAAGGAGACCGCAGGCATTTATCAGTCACTTGTACGAATTCAGAAAAAGGAGGAGCTCCGTCGAATCGAGAGACTCCACCCACTGGATAGCTCAAGAGAGCTTTTCAGGGACTTCTTGGCATCGACTGAGATTGGCCCGGAGGCATTAAATCCGTACCAAGTTCAGCGGAAAATTCATGCCCATAGGGATTCGATTTCAATGTCAGTCGTGAAGGGTGACGCTCCGATGGAGGAGCGCTCCTCGCACTTTTTTGACTACTTTTCCAGTGCCATGGCAGCGGAGCCTGTGGAAACGGAGGGGCTGAGCGAGTATTTGTCCGACCTGCCTCAGATCAACACGCCACAGTATTTTACCACAGAATTCACCCGGAGCGAATTTCATGGGGCCATTTCCGAGCTGAAGAGTGACCCGGGTCACAAACTCGGTGCTCAAGTTTGAAAAGTTTCTGGGCCATGGTCGTGACTTATTCCAAATCAACGAAACCTTCATTGACATTCGACTATGAGTGTAAACGGAGCCAGAGGCCTTCAATTCCCACCTTATTCCCTGTCAGTGCGTGCTGCTTTAAATGATTTTTTTCAATTTCATATGAAGTCAGTTTGTGTCCTAATTGGTTTTGCTTTTGTATTTTTTTTCGAATTCCCCTTAGGCGCCCGGTTACGGACCCGAGTCCGGCACGTCACTCTCACGGCTGCAGCAGCCAAACGACAGTGCCTCTCTCCCCGCCAAGTCAGCGCCTCATTATGCCTGTTGGTGAGGCATGGAGGTCATGATATGAGACTGTCTTCAAGTTGACAAAATGACAACTCAATTCAGTCTGATGTTGAGTTTCGGGTTCTTTCGCTGGAGCTCGGCCGCTTCAACGTACACGTTCTCTGTCCCTGTACACGCCTCCACGGCCTCCGCCCCCTCCACAGCACCGTCGTCCTCCTCCCACACTCGCACAAGTCGGTCATCCACCTCCAGCAGCTCCAGAGAGGGGAATGTGGCCACCATACGAGTCAGTGTCAAGGAGGAGCCGCCTGAGCCTCCCGTTCCCGGTCCTGCCTCCAACTTCAGTCGACGGAGTGGTGCCGCCGGTTGCTGAAGGACCCTCCTCACTCCAGGGTCCTCCATCACCGTGCTCAGGAGCCCAGTCGCACTTCCACCCATACCGACGCCCCGAATACACAACTCCTCCAGGCCCAAACCCACACCTCCTCCAAACTCGCGAATCAGGACTCTTGCCGCCGCTGTAGCAGCGTCGGACATCGGGCTCCAGATGGAGAGGCAGGTAGTGGTGGGGTACATGGAGTGAAGGGCCGATGCGAGTCGCTCCAGCTGCTCTTCTCCATGGGGCTCGGGATCGCCTAGGCGGACCTCCAGTTTGTAGACGGTGGGAAACTGCAGGGCCTGGGGAGTCCCCGTCCTGTACTCCACGCCATGAAGCTCAAAACCGAAGTCCGTGGTGACAGAGCCGAGACTTGGGAAGTTTGCGGAGCCAGACTCCATCCGGAGCTCATGGACCCCAAACCCGTCCATACCGTGCTGGAGCTGGAGGCGGTAGGTGAGCGACTCGAGCCAGACGATGGTCCCCATGTTCCATGGAAAGTTGATAACCCACAAGGAGTGGGGTACAGCGCTGTAGTGGAGTTCCAAGTCCCTCAACTCGGGAAACATTCGGTGAATGAAGGAGCCATCCATCCCCGAATAGGGGGCTCCGTGTCTGTGCCCGTCTCCATGTACATGTGCCCCTGCAGCAGTATTGGGCAAGATGTGGAGCACGAGGCGGTGGACGGACAGGAGTTGTGCGTCGGAGAACCCCAGGCAGCTCGTAACCGACCAATCCAGCGTCAGAGTGAGTTGTTTGAGGAAGGGAAACGCAGCTGGCTCCGCCAGTCTCTTCATGACCCTCATCAGCCCCAAACTGTAGAACGGAACTCCGGCATCGATGACGCTGATTTCGAGTCTGCAGAGACGGGGAAGAGCCACGGGCTCTGAAGGGTGCAGGAGAGTTTCGAGAAGGAGCCTGTTTGGTTCTTGCCAGCAGAAGATGAGCTCCTCCAGGCGGGGAAAGGCGTGCGCGTAGCCGCGTCGACCCTCCTCGGTGGCGGTGTAGTGGTGAGGGTGGAGAAACTTACCGTCCGGTATTTTCCAGCCCGGGTCGAAGAGGGAGAGGAGGCGGAGATTCGGGCTCAGCTCTTGGAGCAGCTGAAAGAGTGAGTCCCATTCTTGAAGCGTGGGAGTGAAGGAAGGGGCTCCTCCCCCGAACCTGAGCTGAGTCAGAGCACTGCGACCGTCGAGGGGCAGGAGGTGGGAGCGGACGGAGTGGAGCAGAGCTGCAAATTGGGAGCGGGTGGGGCCACGACCGAAATCAAGAGCGACACGGAGTCTGGGGCGCGACGGGGTCGCTGCGTGGGTGGGCCTGAGGAGTGTTTTTGAGTCGCAGTACTCCTCCATGTTGTCCGGAGTGAGGTGCACGTGAGGACCGGCGGTGGGGGAGGCGGCGAAGGCACGAACGGCGCTCGCATTCCAATCAGTACACACTGCACGGACGGAGCGGAAGTGTTTGGGCCCCACAAACTCCAGAATCCTGTCACGAACCTGCAATCCCAACCAGAGCTTTGGTGGTTTATTCCTTGCAGATGTAAGAAATCCTTTGCGATTCCTTGAATTGAGGGGGACTCACGTGAGAGTAGTGGAGTGGAGCCGCCGGCGGGCCGTTCATGCTGCTGCTCATCCGGTCCGGAGTCTCGGAGCGACGAAGGGGATTCAGAAAATTGAAGGTGAATTGGTCAATTGGACGCGTGATTCGGTTGGGAAGCAACTGCGCTGGGAAAGTTGACGGAAAAAACCGTCGGACTTTGGACGTTGAAAGTTGTGCTTCCTTCAAGACTCTGAGGCTCTGACTTGCAAAAGTAGACTTGGCTGAGCGATTTATGGTGAAAGGGTGTGGAATTTCAAGATTTGTGGCAATAAATCATTCGTAAAGGCTGCTTGACTTTTATTTTTAGACGCACCTTTTATTATGATGCCCTGGAGCCAAATTTCAAGACAATGGGAATTCCGTCATTTCCTATCCATCCGTTCCCTGCCTTCGTCTCCATGCGTCTACGCTGCTTCACTTTGGCCCATTGTTCCATTTCCCTGTTCTAGAAAGCGTAGTCATAACAACGTAATCGAGAGAGACATGACAGTAAAGAATGTGTCACTTACATCTCCATGAGAGACACTGCAAAGCAACGTCTACGCATGCCAGTGCCAGGCTTGCAGCCACTTCCTCTTCTTCAACTCTATTCTCTCCTGTCTCCTCCTCCGTTGCCATGGCAGCAGTCCCACCGGAGAGCTTGCCTTTTTTATTACTCCAGAATCATTTTCTTTATTTGTTTCTCAATATCCGGTTTATGATCTCCGATTGGCACCTGCGTACGAGTGCAAATGCCAAGACTGACTCCGTTTAAACAAGACACGGCACTCGGGTCACAGTCGCCGCTTACCTTCACAATGCCTGGGAGGTTCACGACTGTGAGAACTTTAAGCTTTATGAGTTTGTCCGCTATTCCAGAGTTGCTACCCGCCAGTTGATTCATCTGATCATCTGGCTTGGATACGAGCGAAAGCCGACTGGATGAGTGCACTGAAACGTAACCCACGACCGTGCGTAAGTCCACGTGATGAACCCTTTGCCTTTGATTAGGTAAGAAGCCCTTTTCATTCGTGGTGCATTCGTGTCTCGTGACCGGGCTTCTTGCATTGAAAATGGGTAAAATTAACATTTCGCATTTCGCTAAAATTTCGTTTATTTGAAGGTCAGTGAATGAAACTGATGACTTGTGCTTCGAATACGCCTCAGTATGCGATTAGTGGATGAATTAGCTAATTAGCGCATCATTCTAAGAGCTGTCTCTAAGACTGGTCGAGTTCACATGCTTGAACCACGTCAAAGTCGCCTCGTCCTCGTCTGACTCCTTGAATTGGACGAGGACAATGAGGAAAGTCGCCAGGCTGCTCAGGACGGACGTGATGAGCTGCCTATTCAGGACAAAATAGTGTCCGGGGCTGATGCGGACTGGATTAGTCGCCAGCGTGATGGCGTGCAGCTGGATTTTGGCCACCAGCTCCGGTTCGTACGCGTACGGCGCGTTCTGCAGCGCCTCCACGATTCTCTGATTCGCCCGGCTCAGCCTTCCCGACTCTGTCGCGAGATGGTACAGGATTTTAAAGTAAAAGAGGGCTGGGGCGAGCGAGGTGAGGATCGATAGCCCGCTCGGGGAGGAACGAAAGACCCAGACACACGTGAAGAAAGAATACGTCAAAATGTTTGTGATGCAGAGAAAAATTTCGGCGATGAGGTTCACGCTGAAATGGTCGTTAAAGGCTTTGACTTGGGCGTGAAGGATCTGCAGCTTGGAGAGACAGTGACGAACGATGAAATCCTGCCTCGGCGACCCGGGCGATGTGACGGGTTCAAGCTCGGTGGTGTAAATAAAAATCCCCCGCCCTGGCGTCTGAGCTGTACATGCACCGGAGGTCGCGGCCCGCAGCTTGCCAGCAATCATGTCGAAGCAGACGAGGTAGAGTTTTATATAGAAAACAATGACCAGCATGTGTCCAAAGTGGAATCCCGTCACCAGCGACGAGATCAAAGCTCCCGCCAGGTATTTCTGGTGCCAAAAGGCGAGCTTAATGGCAGGATCGACTCGTTGGTCGATGACATTCATGAGCGGCGGCTCCGTGCTGTTATAAAAGAACTCGGCGTACCGGAAGCTAGTGAAGAGGAGCACGGGGACGAGGAAAGAGGCGCTGATCCAGCGGAGCTGACGCTTGACTCCAAGCATAGCGCCATACAGCTCGTCACTAAACCAGATTTCGGCTCCGTCCCGTGTCAGCCGACGCAGCGTCTCGCAGTTTGTGCGCCAGAATTGCAGGGAGGACCCCGCACCGGCGCCCCATGCGCCATACGCGTGCCACCACCCAAGCACGCGGAGTCCATTCGTTACGACTTGCGTGACAACTTCGGAGAGGAACACGGTCATGAGTTCTGTCGGTCCGTACTTGCGGTGCTCCTGCAGAATGTAGCGACGATACCTGAAATAGTAAAGGTTCCAGAAGAGGGAGACGAAGGTCATCAGCAGCGAACGGAGGACGGAGCAGAACGTCAGTTTGCGGTAGGTTACGGCTATTTTCGAATCTGGGGCATCGCCAGCTGCAGCGGGGCGATGCACGACGAGATTGAGGGGGAAGTACCCGATCGCTCGACCGAAACCCAGTGGCGTCCTGCCGATGTCAAGCAGAAACAGCTCGACGGACGGGTACAAAGGCAGCACGAGCCCCGATGGAGGTCTCTTGGCCTTGCTTAGGTTGGGGCCCTCGGCGGTGGTGGTGGAAAAGACTTTGCTCTTCAACGCCATGCTTAAGTCTGGCCTTGGCTTAACTGCCTGGAATTCTTACCACTTAATCATTGAAGAAGAGGATGGTAATTACCGTCTTTCTTCCAAATTAAATTGGAAGGTCCCGCCTTATACTTAGAAAATCGCAATCGGCTTCCATTGGAAAGTACAGTAATCAATTTTGGTTCCCAAATTAGTCGATTCGTAGTCACTCACGCCGAATTGACGTGTCAAGCTGACGGTAGACAGGTCTCAATTAATACACGTAGCCGCCGCGCCACCTTAATTTAGAATTACAGAATAAAAGGTTTTTAATACTTTCATACTTTAATTATATTTACTTTACAAGTAGCATTAGCCATTAGCCATTGCTAAATTAAACAATTTAAGTAAGTAAATCGGCGGTTCGCCCTTGTACAGGCATACAATGCAGCAGTAAACCTTGACGATTCGGGAAAATTTAAAGAAACACCGTCTCGAGCTTCAGTTCTCTTGTGGTGCAATTTTCTCAATTTTAATCCACCGTTACTTGAACTTAATTCCTTCATTAAGAAGAATTGAGGAAAAAAGTGCATGAAGCATCATCATTTGAGGAGTTCGAGACAGCAAATTTCTCACTCCGCCAGTGCTGTACAAAGTACAAAGGAAACGGACGGCGGACACAGGAAACCGACGAACAACGACCCAGCGCAGCGACTCGGCACAGATTTTCTCATCGCTGCAACTCCTGCTTTTTGCCGGCTGATCGGCTCGGCTCGCGATGAATTGCAAGCTCAGATTTCATTTGGGTATGTTATTTGAGTTTGCGAAAGCCTCCCGGCGGTGTTGAGCAACTTTTTGCCTTTTTTGCAGGACAGGAAAATGGGGAAATGAGATAAATTGCAGTAGTAGCAGCGGAAAGGTTGCGAAACCGTACTATATTTTACTTCTTCAGTTCTTTCTCAGTTATTGAAACTAAAGTCTCTTTCCGTTTCTTCGTCAAGTTGGAACTGGCAAAATGGGCACCAAGACGGATCGGTTGATTCTGACTCCGTACATCGTCGAGGGGAACATTTCCGAGGCCAAGGAGCTGGCGCGGGTTGATCTACCGAAGGTCACCGGAGATCGCCCAAGTTATTCGGGCTTCCTGACCGTCGACGAACGCTACGACTCGAACCTCTTCTTCTGGTTCATGCCAACGGCGAATGTAAGTCCAATTTGACAGCTGGTAGCCGTGGCGCTGGTGCCTTGCACACATCGCAATTAGCTTTAATTCTGATTCTGCTCTGCTCTCGCAGACATTCGACCCCGTCGTGCTCTGGTTGCAAGGTGGGCCGGGCAACTCGAGCCTGTTTGGCCTCTTCTGCGAAAACGGTCCAGTGTCCATTGACCCGACGACTTTCCAGCCCGTCCCGCGCTCGCACGCATGGACGAAGAATCATTCGATGCTGTACATCGACAGCCCCGTCGGCTCCGGCTTCAGCTACACGGACAGCGAGAAGGGCTATGCTCGGACGTACGCGGACACGGCCAAGGCGCTGTACTCCGCGTTGACGCAATTCTTCACGCTCTTCCCCGAGCACGCTGCCCCTGCCGGTTTTTACATCGGGGCCGAGTCGATCGGCGGGAAGACAGCGATGCTGTTGGCGCTGAAGATCCACAAGGAAAACGCCCGACCCACCCGCCCGCCCAGAGTGAAGATCAACCTGAAGGGCATCGCGTCCTTCTCCTCGTACATCGAGCCAACGTCGATCGCCGCCGTCTCGGCCGACTTTTTCTACAACATGGGCGTCTTCGACGAGGCCGATCGCGACACGTTCCACACGGAGTTCCTCCGTATGAAGGCGCTGAAGGAGGAGGGCAAGTTTGTGGAGGCGATCATGCTCAACCACGAAATGATACGCGGCGACGGCTTCAGCAACGACACGTTCTTCGGGCGAGCGAGCGGCTTTTCCTGCAATCTAAACCTGCTAGAGTCGGAGTTCGACATAGCGGCGCTCGCGTACATAAAATACGTGAACAGCGAAGGAGTCCGAGGCGCCTTGCATGTGGGCGACATTCGTTTTCTGCACAACGGGTCGCTGGCCCGGAAATGCCTGTACGGCGACGGCGTCACGTCCGAGCACGGCACGTGCGCTGAACTCCTCAACGCTGGCTACAACGTGATGTTGACCGGCGCCCAGTTTGACGTCATCGTCCCGTACACGGCGATCCGAACGCTTGTCGATGAACTCCTGCTCTGGAAAGGCAAGGCGGAGTTCAACGCGAAGAAGCGAGCCGTGTGGAGGCTCAAGAACGGGATCACTGTCGCGGGCTACATCAAGCAGGCTGGAGGGCTCGTGCACGCGATGATACGGAACGCAGGCCACGTTGCGATCATGGACCAACAGGAGGCGGCCCTCGACCTGATTACAAAGTTTACACACGGGTGCCGCTTCTAGCATGTATTTGTTGTGCCTTACTTGGTGGGAAAATATTTCACGTCATAAATCAATAAATGGTACATTAAATATTCATCAAACCACTTCACAGAATGTCATGAAAGCTTTCAAGCGGAAATTCGGACCACCAATACAAAGATTGCAATACAATGCATGCAATAACAAATCGATCGTGTCGTGGCGCAATTATTCTGTCGTGTCTACTTTCCACTTTTGAGCGTCTGGCATGTCATCAGATTTTCCGTAAATCCTTTGCATTTGACGAAGGGAAATCATAGTGAATCATGTACCCGAAGCAGCAGGAAGCCTTCGCTGGAGGGAATGCGCCGACCGCACCGCCGCCGTACGGCTTTGTCCCTGGCTCAGGCGGCACACAGTCGATTCCCGTCATCATGCAGCAGCCCCAGCCAGTAATGACGGGTAAGTTTCAGAAAGGAGGGAGGTGACACACCAAATAGCCAAATTAAGACTAATCCCTGATGATTCGTACAATTGGCTCCTCAGGTCAACAATTCATGCCGCAGTCTTCAGGAATCGGTGGCGTCCTCCTCGGCGGTGGTGGCGGCATCCTCTCCAAACTCGCCAACAAAGTCAACCCTGGCGCCTTTGCCGAGTCGGGCATCCGCGGCCTGCAGGCAACAGCCAGCGGTGGCGAAGAAACTCTCCCGCCCATGATGCCCCTTCCGCCCCGGCCGGGTGTACCCCTCGGGCTCGAGATCCTCGCTGACCTCGAAGAAGTCGTCATCAAGCAGAAGGCAGAGTTCCTAGAAGTCATGTCGGGGTTCGAGACGGCGAACCGCTACAACGTCCTCAACCCCACCACTGGGCAGCGAATCTATTTTGCAGGGGAGACGACGGACGCAGCGGCGCTCTGCTGCGGAGGAGTTCAGCGGCCTTTCAGCATCACCGTCGTAGATTTTAGCGGGCGAGCCGTGCTCCTTCTGGAAAGGCCGTGTGATCCGGTGCTTTACTGCACCAGTTACTGTCCGCTATTTGGGAGCATCGGAGGGGTAAGTTTTTTGTAACCTGCAGGCAGTTGTCAAATTAATCTCCTCCTCCGCCATGCATTAATTTGATTCGTATTCAGAAAGTAACGGTCAAACTGGCCGACGGAACGCTGCTCGGCGAGATTGTCCACTCCTTCGCCTGCTACCAGCTTCAGTACTCGATCGTGGATGATGTCCAGCAGCACGTCATGACGGTGTCCGGCCCGTTGTGCGGAGACTGCTGCATGTGCACCTGGTGCACGTGCGGGAGTTCCAATTTCCCAGTGCACACACACACCCACACGAGTGGGCCCGGCGGCGGCGATCCCGCGCCGGCTCCAGTCCACCTGGGCAACATAAAGAAAAGATTTAGCGGATTTCGGGAACTGATGACAGACGCAGACACGTTCGGAGTCAACTTCCCAAGGGATCTCGACGTCAGGTGGAAGGCTCTCATGTTTGCGGCCGTGTTTCTGATTGTAAGCCATAAGGCCATGCCAATTAAACTTACTAACTTACCTCATTCAGTGCCTAATCCAATTGCTATTAGCTAAACCGCCTTTGGCTTTGTGTTGGGTTTCAGGATTTTATGTACTTTGAGCAATCGAGTTCCCGAACCGGAGCCGGCGGAGGACGAGGAATGCCAGGAGTCGCTTAATGGCAGCGGTAGCTGTAATGGACCAATTAACTATTAACCCGTTCTGGACACATTTGAAGTTACACGCGGGGTCGCACAAATGCGCTGTTTGAATGACAGTTAAAGTTCACGCTAAATAGTCTGGAATCCTTGTACCTTTTCCTGTGCCTTGATCAAAGATCATCGCATCTTCGCCTGCCTGGCCTGGCTTGGTTTGGCTCCGTTTAGCAGCAGCAGCAGGGAGGCAATAAAGATAAAAAGAATGGCTCGTCTGCTCCTTCTTCTCTTTCTAAACTTAAGGACAAGTCAGTGCAGTGTCCGAAATAAAATATTCAGCTCACGGCTCCGAGTTTCTGGTAAGTACTCGCACGGGAATTCTTTCCATTTCTGCGTATGGACCAGACCAGACCAGACCGTCCAGCATCAGTAGCACTCCAGCACGAAGATGAAGACGGCTCATGAATCTTGAAATAAAGACAAGGAGCGGGAGCGCAGCTGGCGATGAATCGTAATCGTAACTTTTATTCTTTACTTTTACTCTGCACGGTGACGGTAGTCAAAGTCAAATCTTAATTAAATTAAATTAAACATGAATGTGATGGTAGCCACCACAGCCAGCAGCAGCGCCTTCGGTCGTCTTTGTCTTGGTCCTTCCTGTACTGTCTTCGGCTTCGACTTCGACGTCAATTTCTTCATAATCCTCGTCCTCATCTTCGACGGCGTGGGCGTGCTCGTCCGAGAATCGAGTCGGCGGCTGAATCGGAGCCCGGCCATCGTAGAATGCGAACGACGTCTCTTCTTCGACGTCGACTTCGGCATCGACATCGACGTGGCTCGAGTAGCCGCTGCTGCTCCGCATCCGTTTCCCAAAGCTGCTGGATGCACTCGCTGCACTCGATTTGGACTTTGAGCGGGAAAAGTAGGATTTGGAGCTGCCCGAGCCTGAGACGTGTTGCTGGCCCTGCCCGTAGCCGCCGTAAGCGTAGCTGTGTCTCCGCCCTCCGCCGACACCGCCACCGCTGGGCGAAGAATTCGAGCCATCGTCTGAAGAAGGCGTGATCGAGTCGTGGTCGTCCTGTGGGTGCGGCTGCTCAGATGTCAAATCTGCAATAGAATTCAAGTATTCGCGAATTCGCGCACATTTTAGTTGCCCGAGGCCCTTGCTTACGGTACGCGTGTAAGAATTGCCTCACCCGACCGTTGCTGCTGCTGCGACTGCGGCTGACTGTTGCGAAATGTGGCCATTTCCTGTGTGTCCCCCTGAGATTGAGCATGCGTCTGTGCACGTGATCTGCTACTCCCGGTGCGGCCACGCCCTTGCGTGTGCTGCTGCTGGCCATGCCGATGCCGGACGCCCGTGCCCGGTGAAGACTTCCGCCCTTGACTCGTTTTGTGTGGTCGTCGCTGCGCCGCCGCGTGCGGAGGCGTTTGTTGGTTCTGCTGCTGCTGCTGCTGATATGCTGCCATGCACGTGTCCACGCTGGGTCCATCGTCTGAGTCAGAGCCCAGCGTGTCGTAGTCGTAATCACACTCGAGAGCGCGCTCGCCACTGCAACCGCCACGGATTCGTGCATAGTCGGATTCCTGCACCTCACCGTACAGAAATGAAGTTAAAGTTTGAAGGTCAAAAGCCACAAAATCAAATTACTTCAGCAAGCTCAAGCTGCATCGCTGACTTACGCGTAACTGCATCGTTGGTGCTTCGTTGTACCCACAGCCGCCAGAGCCCACAACCACGCCTCCGCCGACGACACCGTATCGAAGACTTCCCATCGGCAGAGCGGCCGCCTGCACGCTGTGGTAAGGCCCACTGTAGATATGGCCCGCATTGTAGAGAGTGTCACCCGTGTGGGCATCACCGCCACAATCGTAGTCACTGCTCTCCCTTCGACTTTGACTCTTCCGCTTCGAGCTCCCTCTGCCGCCACCGCCGTGCAAGACAGGCCTGCCTGGCGCTCTGTCCGGAAGCTGAAACGTCGCGTAGGGGCACACGTCTTCGACGGTCGCCGTCGACACACGCCCGGCCGAATCTACCGCTTTGTATCTCAAAGGCTGCCCGCCACCAATCCCGCCGAGGCCTGGAGAGGGTTCATTCGTCTTGACTGGGCAGTAGCGTGGTTCCTGCATGTAAAGCGAGGGCTCCATCTGCAGTGAAGAGTCGCCAAGGCTGCCCAGGCCCAGCGCAAGGCCAAGCCCGCCTTTGGACCCGCGATGCCTGCCGCTGCCGTACTCTAGCCGTTTGCGTCGAAAGTAGCAAAGAACGAGAATCACGCCCGTCACGGCGACGAGGGACAGGATGGACGGGAGGACGATGAGGAGGCTCGTGCTCAAGGAGGCAGTAGAGTTCGCTCCGCCAGCGCCTTCTGAACGTGTGCCGTCGTCGTCGCTGACCTCGTGGTCGTCTTCGTTTTGGTCACCGCCACCGACTCCGACGTATTTGGACGCTGCGCTGGCCGTCGTCTGATACCCATAATTCGCCGTGCTCTTCCCCGCAGGATTTTCTGCAGTGACTCGGACGGCGTATCGCGTGCTGGGGCTTAGGTCTCTGATGTATGCGTATTTCGTATCGCCAGTATACTCGTGCGGGCTCCGAATCCAGGCTCCGGACCCCTGCTCCTTGTATTCAATGACGAATCGCGTGATTGGGCACCCAGCGACGGCTGAGATCCAGGTATCTAGATTGAGCGAGATGGAGCTCGAATTTGAGGCGAGCAGATCATTTTTCTTTGGAGGAGTTGGTGCTAAAATTCAAATTAGTGTATAAAGCATAAACTTGGAACGCATTTAACACGAATGGTGATTTATGGCTTAATTAATTAATAAGCTTACAATTTCCTCTTGTTTCCGCCGTCAATGTCTGCGAAGGAGCTCCGACTCCAATTCTGTTCAGCGCCGTGACGTAAAGCTGGTATTTGCTGCCGCAGCTGAGATCCTTCAGCGTAAATGCTAACACCTTCGACCCGCTGGTGCCGCCGCTGGCGGTTGCTCCGGCTGTGACTGCGGCTGCGACCTCCTCCCAATCGCCGCCCTCTCCCCTTTTGTAGTGCACCATGAATCCCCGCAGCGGGCTGCCTCCGTCGTGGCCAGGCGCCCACTCCAGCTGCAGAGCGTCGTAACCCGCTTCGAGCACACGAAACTGCGTTGGAGGCGACGGCGGCACCTGAACGGAGACGGAGTACACGATCGTGTCGCTCCCATGCGCATTGACTGCAGTGCACGAGTAGTTTCCGCTGTCTTCGGCTCCCGCCTCCGTAATTGTCAGTGTCCCAGCTCCATTCACCTGCGGGCGAACGAGGTGAGCCATTAAAATGACAACAAAACTTGAAATTACGATCGTAAAACCAATAAAATGGATTTAAAATCGTTAAAACTTCCACGCGCATCTCATCGCAGCTTTCATAATCTATTTTAATAGCTTACGTGTCTACGTGAGTTGCTGCTGCGTCCAGACTCCAGCGAGAGCGTAAACGTGAGTACCGCTCCATTAAATTTCCAGACGACACTCGGCTCAGGGAGCCCCACTGTCTCGCAGGGCATCACAAACTCCCGCTTCCAGGGCACCTGCAGCCGCGTGCTGAAGGAGGCGACGCGAGCGGGGACTTTTGCGGCTGGCGCCACGCGAACGCGTTGACTCGCCCCGCCTTCGCCAACTCGCGTGGCTGCCGCCACCCAAAATTCGTACCGCTGGCCCTCCTTCAGATTCGCTACCGTGTGAGAGTGCGTGTGAGCGAAGAAGTGTTTCCGCTCCGGGCTGCTGCCGCCGCGAGAGTTCCCGCCATCATTCTTCATGTAGAGCGTGTAATTCTGGAGGACGCCATTGGGCTGGTCGGGCGGGGCCCAGGAAACATGCACGGAATGCCTCGAGCTGACGAGCGCTTTGAGCCCGGCCGGAGGCGAGGGCACGTCTTCGTCCGTTGTGCAGACGAGCGGAGGCTCCGACCAGACTCCGTCTCCGACGGACGTGAAGGCAGACACCTGCGCCGTGTAGTTGGTATACTTTCGAAGCCCGTGAAGGACCGCTGATTTGGATTTCGAGACGAGGGCCTTCACGGTCGCGGCTCCTTCGAACTCGGTGTCTTCGTCCACGCCTTCAACGTCTTGGTACCTGATTTTGTATCCTTGCACGATGCCATGCCTGCCTTCCACGGGCGGGTCCTCCCAGGCAAACTGCAGGGACGTCGATGAGATGGCGGAGCAGCTGACCGCCTCAGGTGGCATGGAAGGCGCGTCTTGAAGCGTGAGCCCGACGACAGGCGGGCTGGGCGGGCCGTGGCCTTGTGAGTTAAACGCCTGCGTGATGATGGCGTAGCGACTGTAACGGGACAAATTTTCGAGCACGGCGCTGCCCCCGAAATCGATTCCGACTTCCACCGTGCGGAAATGGAAGCCATTCATCTCCGTTTGAAAATGGCTGCGCCCCAGCGACTGCGGCTGCCACTGTGTCGATATCGACGTCGACGCCGTAAGCGAGCCGTCGTCGTCAGTGCTGAGCGCCGAGCCCAGCTCCCTGTAGCCGAGGTAGTAGCCAAGAATCGTTCCATGCCAATGCGCCTTGTCAGGCGGCTCCCAGCTCACTCGCAGCATCGTCGCCGCGAGAGCTTCGACCTGCACGTGCAACGGAGACGCTTCCGGCGCCTCCTCACTTGTGCTGAACTGCAGCATTTCGCTTGGCGGGCCAAACCCCATCGAGTTTTGGGCGAGGATCCGCACGTGGTACGTCGTGGCGGGCTGCAGGGGCTCGAGTTTGGCGGCAGGCTGCGACTGCGTTCCAAAATTCTGCTGCGTGGACGTGGCAGTGGCGGGCACGGCGAGCTCGCGAATGTCGTCCATCGTCGTTGGCCACGTTGGTCCACCGCCGCCGATGCCTGCGCCGGCGCCAGGCGTCAGGTGGAGCTGCTTCGACGTGTACTGCACGACGTACTTGAGGAGCGGACTGTTTCCGTTGTACGTCTCCGCCCAGGAAATATGGACCGAGCGACTCCGCTGCTCGACGATCCGTATATTGATTGGCTGGCCAGGCGGTTCCTGGACGCTCAGCGTCACGGTCGTCTGGTCGCTCCCAAACATGTTGCCAGCCCTGCAGAAGTACGTGCCGCCGTCTTCGCGTGTGACGTCCGCAATGATGAGCTCGGAGAGCATGAAGGGCGAGTCTTCCGCCTGCGACTGCGAAGAATGTCGAATCGTGAATTTGCCTCCCACGCCCGCGCCGGCAATCTTCGCATGCCGGCTGGACCATTGCACTTCGATAGGAACATCGCCGGTAGCCCGGCACTGCAGTACAGCCTTCTCGCCCGCCCGCACGGATACGACGGCCCCATCGCGGTCCCGCTCCAGAAACTGGGCGGGGGCGTTCACTTTGACGTACACGACTTTGCTGAGTCCCGACCCGACGCCGTTCCGCGCCTCGCAGAGGTAGGAACCCTCATGCATCTTTCGCACGGAGTGGAAACGGAGCGTGCCGTTCGGGAACGAGGCGATTAATGGCGACGGCGAAGTAGAAGTGATGTCTTTGTAGTCACCCGGGTGCGACCCCATCGCCATCGCTCTCCGCCACACGATTGAGGGCTGCGGGTGCCCATACGCCTGGCAGTGCAGGGCGACGGGCTGACCCGCAGAGACGTTGATAGTGTCACCGGGCTCAAGCGTCCATTTGGGCGGAACTGTAAAGGAGACATTATTTAAGGGGAGGGCAGGAAGTGCTTTACGATGATTACGCTTTACGCTACGGCATGGCAATGGCAGTCATAAAAGTGGAAAGTTTTCTTTTATGTGTCCAACAGCTCCTGGACATCTCATAAAAAGAAGACGCGGACGCTCATCTCGCACCGTGGCAGTGAGTCGTCAAGAGGGAGGGATAGAAGACGAAGGGAGCGAAAAGAAAGCAACCGGAAACCCATTATTATTATTTCATGCACTGTTCTGCACTGGACCAGGCTCTAATGCCATTATGGCAGGATTACTTTCTCCAGCAGCTTCCTCTCCGGTCTTTGCTGTACTTTGCTTTCCCTTGCAACCCAACCATCGACATGAAATGATTAAACGATCAATTAAGAAAGAACTCGCCAGTCGCGACCCACGAGCCATGAAAGCTGGACACCCGTCTCATAAAAGCTTGATAAATGGGATATTAAACTTCTGCTGCTGCCGCCCACGCACTTGGTCAGGCATGCATCGCGCGTGCATTTATATTAATTAATCCCTAACCATTTACAGTCAGCATCGCCGCATGCGACTCGCGTCCAGCCGCATTCTGCACGACGCACGCGTACTCGCCGCTGTGGCCCGATTCGAGCATCTCAATCACCAGGGTCGACGAATATTCATCCGGGAAAAGGACTCGAATCCCCGACGAAATGCTTGGGCTACCTCCGCCTGTTGCTGCATTTATTGCCTGATCGTTGAAGTGCCACGAGAAATCAAAGGGACGATCTCCCTCGATGACCTGACAGGAAACGGCAGCGCGCATTCCCTCCCGAAGGAGCTGACTCATGAATTGGAAAGGCATGATCTTCGGAGCGACGATGACCTGCAGATGGAGGTCACGAGCCGACGAGAGCCCTGCGCGGTTGCGTGCCGAGCACTCGTACACGCCCTCGTCTTCCGCTCGGTGGAGCTGCTCCACGAGGAGCGTCCCGTTTGCGTACACGCGCTGGCGTCTGTTGACGGGGAGTGTCACGCCGTTCCGGCTCCACGTCACGGCGTCGAGCGGCCAGCCACTCGCAGGGCACTGCACGTGCAGGGTCCGGCCAGCGACGGCTTTCACGGGCGGGATTGGGCGTACGTACGGCGGACCTGAAAGAAAAGCCGAAAATGTACGCATGGAATGAGGCATGGACGTAATTATCATAACAATACAGGCAGGAAGTGATAAATGAGGCTGAGTAGTGAATCGTACCATAAACGTTGAGCCTGGCCGAGTGCGAGACGCGTCCCATCGCGTTTCGGGCCTCGCAGCTGACGAGCCCTCCGTCCTCGTCCCGCACGCCGGTGATGTTCAGATGCGAGATGACGTTATCATGGATCGTCACATACTGACCGACCATAAATCTTGTCATTGTCAAAAGAGAAGAAACGTGGACAGAGAAAGATGAGTAATCTCTCAAGCAAAGTACGGGCAATGCAGTCACGGGGATTTACCGTTCACTCTCCGGAAGCGGGAATCCATCGAGCGTCCACGTAAACTGGGGCGGTGGATTACCGACGGCGGTACACTTGAGCGACACGCTCGGGCCAGGCTGGAGCGTCTGCTCTGTGAAGCGATAAATCAGCTCGGGAAGCACGGCTGAAATACAACACAAAACAAAACAAAACATGAGTGCAAAGTACATTAATTTGAGAGACGACCGAATCGGAGAGATGGCGATTGTCAACTACACTCAAACTCCGCCAGACTGCTGCTGCTGCTCGTGCTCGATTTACTTCGTGCAGTTTGAGTTTACGTTTTATTGCAGCACTGCTCAGCGCAGTATATTAAATAATATTTCATGTCCGGGCGTCTGTCACGCCACCCGATTGTTATTGTACGTTTGGGGGCAAACGGCAGGCAAGGCAAACTTACACCCGAGGCGGAGTTGTGCGCTGTCCTGCACCGAGTAGAGTTCATTTCGGGCAAAGCACTGGTACATTCCGGCGTCCGACGCGTGGACGGAGTGCACTGCCAGCGTGAACGTCATCGTCGCCGTCGCCGAAGCGCTGGTCATTTCTTCGGGGCCACTAAAGCTGAATCTCGCTCGTCCACCTCCGCCTGAACTTCCGCCCTCGTCATCGCCGCCGATTTTCTTCCCGTCCTTCAGCCACTCGACAGCGGCGCCCGGCGGGAGAGGCGAGCCCGTCACGGAGCAGCGGAACGTCGCCGTGCGGCCGACGTCAACGACCTGCGTGCGTGGGGCGGCGGCGACATGGAGAGGTACTGAAAAAAAAGAGAAACTGCTGAATGCCGAATTTTCTGTGCTGTGCAGTGCAGTGCAGTGCAATGAAATTGCAATGCAATGCAAACACAATTCAAATACAAATACAATAGAGTCCAAAAGAGCAAGCAATGTAAGCAAACGCTAACGCACGTCTTCCACGCAGCAGTAGTAACAAGAACATGATGATAAATTATTACTAAATAAAAATGGGATCCCACGAGAGCATTTTCTACAATAACAATATTGCCAGCCAGCCTCCTGAAGAGTTTCACTCTGCAGTGAGATTCGAGAGACTCGCGTCTCACAGACTCTCAGACTTCTGCTTTCCCCGTGCTTTCCTTTCCTTCCGCGTGCATGCAAAAATGAAAATCAATTTCCATCTTTTGTACGCCGCACGCACGCGGGCATATTGTGTTTTGTGTATTTTGGGGATTTGCATTTTGTGTTCACTTTCACTCACTGCTTTCACTTTGCCTGGCTTGCAGGGTGCAGAGAATAAGAATGAGAATCGTCATCATCATCAGCTTTCTTTAAAACACTTTCACTTTTTTTTTGCTTGCACTGCAAAATTCCAGTGTGTGTGATAACAAAATTGCTGACTGCACTGCGCTGCTCCTTGCCAAGAAAGTGTGAAATAGCTTAGCAAAGTGCTTAATAATAATTAAATGAAAATGAGTTTTTTCTCGCGCTCCGCGTTCTTTTCTCGCTGTCGCTGTGTATCTTAACATAATTCCGGCGCGGCAGCGCAGAGAAGCAAGGCGAAGGCTAAAACGAGCCGTGAATAAACCGGATCTCATCGCATGGAGAAGTTAATCTAATTTGGGAGTCTCATTTCCTAATTCGTATGCTCACGGCCGCCGTAGCCGCTGCCGGCTGCTGCTGCTGGAGAAAGCACGGCGCGTGAAGGAATCCGAACCGAGCGTACCGTAAACGTTCAGCTGAACCCGGACTTGGTCGCTGGAGCTCGTGTTGTTGACCCAGCACACAAAAACGCCTCCATCCTCCGCCTTGACTCCGCTCAGCAGGAGCGGACCGCCGGGAAACGCGTGCCAGGAATTCGAACTCGCGCCGGACGACCCACCGTTGCTGCTGCTGCTGGCGGATTTGGACGAGATTTCCATTACCGTGTCGTCACCGTCACCGACACGTTCGCGAAACCACCTGAGAGTTGTACAAATGCAGAGAGGTATGAAACCGAGTCGGGAATTGTAAACGGGAAATCGTGGTAGTGGTCTTGGTGTAGGTATGCTTAATACTTACGTGTGTTGTGGAGGCGGTTGGCCAGATGAAGCACCACAAGAAAGATAAACATCTTCACCCTCTCGTGCGTTGACAGTAAATTGCTTTGGCACGTCGACTCGCACCGGGACGACTGCGGTTTCAGACTCTGTGCGGAGGCAAGGCAAGGCAGGAAAGAGACAGGCATGAAGACATTAAGAGTCACTTCGAGCTGTGTTAATTAACTCTTCTTCTCCTCAAGACGCGATCATTTCCAGTTATGTTACACGGAACGCGTACCTTTGACGATGATCCTGGCAGCTGGGCTCGTTTTTCCTTCATTGGTCAGCTTATTTGACGTTCGACACGCAAAGCTCTTGTACCCGTCCGACGTGTCCACATTAAACACGTACAAATCACCGTTTGGCAGTAGCAGATACTTTCCTGCATACAAGAAAAATGTACAAAGAATCTCTCAGCACTCACGATTTGAAGAATCAACTTGCAAACTCACCAGATTGGAAGCTCGGATAAATATTTACAGTTGAATCTTGGATCCAGGAAGTGACTGATATAAAATCTCTGACTTGTTGAGGCACTAAACATCTGAAAAGTGACAAAGGCAGAGCGCAAAGAAAAGTTATTGATAAAGTACATGAAAAACACACAAGCTTTTGACAAAACGAGACGAGAGATCGATCAACAATCGAGTCGCATGTCGAAATCGACATGTTTCCGTTCTATTTTCCAACCGTGCCATGTTTCGTTTCGTTTCGTTTCGTAATTGTAATCAAATTTAGGTTGCTACTGCTGCTTACCTTAAAATGGCGACATTTCCCCGAAGGACAGTCACGTCATGATTCTCGATCTCGTACGGAAGATCGGCAACAACTGCAAGATGCAGAGTACAAGAATACGAATTATTCGGGTGTCTTCTTATTAGATGCTAATAATCATAAGCAGCGAGCGCCGGAAGCCAGATCCAATTTGCTATTTCGTATTTCGGCTTATCAGTTTTGCAATTGCAAGCCGGAGGCCAGACAAGGCAAGGCGACAGCGTTCCACAAAGAAACTGGGCTCAGTATCCTTCATTTTGAATTACACTCACTCGAATGCGCACGTTAAGCGGTCATTCGAACGTGAAAAGTGAAGAAAACGAGATGAAGACGAAGGCGAACGACGCACGCTGGAGAAAAGAAGCGGAAAGGAAAGCACGAAAGCAGACGGCTCAGAGAAAATTGATACACTCTTTAAGAATACGCGTCTTTTGCTTTTTCCTTTGACTCGGCATGGCATACAAGTCTTGACAAGTTTTTGCTATTCGCCATTCGCTATGCTGCTGATACTTTTGAAATTCGGGTTTTGGTTTTACGCTCTGCTTCTTTTTTCGCTCTTTCTTTTGGCTTCTGTTCTGCTTTTTCTATTTTTCCTTTGGTGAGAGGGGACGAGTGCCCCTGCCCGTGGAACGAGTGCCCCTGCCCGTATCTCTTAGTAACGGTCACGGGCCAAACAAGCCAAAGGTCTGCATTCGTCC
>WIXG01000706.1:0-25481 GCA_009869945.1 Mesaphorura yosii
AAGGGGAAAGTAGAAAGTTGGAAAGGAACGGAGGGGAGAATCCATGGCAACACCCTAACGTCATCGTCCACGTCCAGCCTAGCCCATGAACCGCTGCTGGCTGCGTTGCCACAGACGGCACGGCACGACAGCAGCAGACATGAACCCAGAACGTGGCGTGCATCAAGACCAGAGTTATTTCAGATTAAAATAAAAGATACACGATGCGAGCTGGGCTGGGCTGCTACGTTGTGCAGTACAGTGGAATAAAACTGCACCTTGTTGCACTGTTGCGCTCAGATAAGAATCATGATTCAATCCCATAACTCCACTGAACCGGATACCCAATTTTATTCTGAGAAATGAAAATTTAGCCGGAACGAAGCGCCGATTTTCGAACCAATGAAAATGACCGTTTGTGAAGCGAGTCTGAAGGCGTTCACTTGATCTTGTTTTTGGTTACTTTGACGGAAGTTGGAAATACGACCTACAAATAATGGGCCATTAAATGTGGAATAAAATGATGGAGTATTGACCTCACGCAACTACACCGTGATGCTGACGCTGTTTTTCGAGTGTCAACAACTTTACGACCGGACCACGAGGGAAGTTGGCTATAAGCGGCTAAAAAAATGTAGGATTATAGGCTAGTTTCCTAAAGAAATATCCGTTGTACGTTGAGTACGTTCCCTCAGATGAGTATTTGATTAAAGGTGAGATTTCAGGACGAAAGTTTAATATTAAGAGAATAAAGGTATTTCAATTGAAATTCATTCATCTGCTAAGTTTCCCCGCATTTCCACTGGAAGCCGACTCTATTTTCGGTATTGATCAAAATTAATTCGTTCCTTTTTATCATTGCGTTGCTAGCTAGTCCGTTGATTTTGGTTCATTTACTTCATGTTACACTTGTCAATCCGATGCGCGAATCCCGTTCACATTTACTGGCATTTGGGACACGACGGGCAAAGTGTGAAACAGGATTGAATCTGAAATTACTAATCTTGTTTGTACTTTTCACGCTGACACGGTTGGTCTTGTACCCAATTTCTATTTCGTAACGAATACTTTCTCTTATTCTCATTTTTCGTAACCGTACACGCCAAAGTCAAAGCCGAAGCCAAAGAATGTGGTATTCTTATATTTGTTCGTCAGGCCTGGTACTTGAATGAATTATAAACAAAAACGTGCATTAAGTGCATTGAACTCGATGTATGCGTGAACTATTTTAAAATTCTTATTTCTCCTGCTCATTCTCTTTTTCAGTATGCACGGCTTGGATTGGATGTGGCTCAGCACTCTTCCTTTCACAAGATTCACTGCACGACAGCGAGAAGCAATAGAGAAGAAGCGTGAGTACGTGCATGATAATTGGTACAAGAAACGCGATGGTGAAGATCATTTCGTCGATGGCACGGAATTTCCGGTGCTCTGAATACATTTAAAGGCCACTGATCGCTTTGCGTTTTGTGCGTTTGGACACATTGGATCCGGCCTCGCAAGAATTATTATGATCGACGTAAATTAATCCGTACAGGATAAACATCAGCTCCAATTTATCTATACAATCTTGCTTTAGAACGCAAGCGGCCAAAGAATGCACTCGGGTTGATTTGGTCCAACTTGCATTTCATTGCATATCTTCGCTTAATTCTCTATTCTCGCTCGTTTGTCTAAAATAAACGAAAGCGCATGCATCAGAAATTCCAACATGGCATAAACGACACTAAACACTGGGCACGAGCACTTTCTTCTTACATTGCTCGCGTTCTCGTGCTCTGCTCTAGCTTTGCGTTCCGTTGCGTTGTTGTTATGATTCTACTAGCCTACTATGCCGCTAACAACGCTGACTCGATCTGCTCCAGGTCTGCCCGCATAATATGTATAACCCACACACGCTGCTGCTGATGCTAGCTGATACTACGATACGAAATACGAATACGATGGCTTATGGCCTGAGATGCATGCAGGCGGGCATACGATACGGCTCGACTCTATGAGCGACCGACTCTACGACGGCTCGAGACTCTAACGAAAGAGTTTACTTCAAGTTCAAGTTCATTCTGAAACAGAGTCACTAGTCACCAACTTAACTGGCTGCTGGCTCCCGTGCTGGAGCGTCGCTGCTGCCCTGCCGCTCACTATTTACACGGCCGCGCTGCGTTTGCAACCCGTAGCTTTAAATTCATAGTCAATCGTAACGTTAATTAATTGAATACTTAACGAATCCTGTCTCATAGTCTCGCAGTGCAAATACGCAACGCAACGCCTACGCTCGATCAACGTTCAAGAACGCCAAGCTCGTGACGACGATGGAGTTTCGAGTACCCTTGCCCTACACGAAGGCCATGCCACCTTCGGCGGCGTCTTCGGCCTCTAACTCGACTGCATCCTCTTCGGCCTTTGACAATTCTGACCGACCGACGACTGGACACCACCACCACAACGGAAACAGTCATCATCACGCCGCCGGGAGTGGATCCGGGGGCACGGCAACGACTGGAGCGACGCATTCGTCAATTCTCGGTAAGCCCAACTTTCTTTCTACTTACTTGCATTTACTTTCTGGCACTGCACCTGATCACGATTACGAAGGCGTGCGCACAACAATGTGAAAAACATGTGTCATTGTTGTACTACACAAGTCCAAGGACCCTTAGCACTGGATGCATTATTGGATTAACATTTCCAAGGCCTTTCGCTGCTGCCTTCTTTTTCTATTCCCTGCTTTTGGGGTTCGTTCTACATTAGCAGGCATCTCATCATATTATTGACCCAATGTAACATGGCATTGTAAAATGGTGTAGACTAAGGCAAAAACACTGCACTGGAGCGAACGAGCAGTAGCAGCAGCGTAGTAGTTCAGAATGTCTAGAACGTAGACATTCATTTTATAGTAGGCAGAGTGCGTAGAATGCGTATATTTAAAATGTGTACGTACGGAAGAAGTGCGTGTGTTCACTTTTACTCTCACGTTCTCGTACAGCGACGGTACAGCGTTTCAGACGCAGACGAAACGAGGCACGAGGAACCAAAAAATATTTTGGAAGGGGGAATCCATGGCAACACCCTTCTCTTTTTACTTTCTATTCCAGTTTTCTTCCTGCTTACTGCTGCTGCAATGCAATGCCACAACCGACTATGACCATGGCCCGTGTGGGTTACCAAAAAGAAAGTTCGCATACGCACTGCTTTTCTGAACTACGTGCGCGTGCCACTGCAGCAGAAAGCAAATAGTTGGACAGGCCCGAGCCTCGCCCTCCCTGGCCAGGCCTGGAGTGGGTGCTTGCCTGTCTTCGTCCCTGCTACTAAATAAACCAGGAGCATATTGCCAGTTTTTTTATGGATTAAAGGGTGGAAAATGTCTTTTCCCTGGGCAGGCACGAGCAAAGAGAACCCTCTGCAGGAGAAAGCACCACTGCACAAGTGCAGGAAAGTATGATCGTTCAACGAAAGGGAAAGGGTGTGGGTCGATCAGTGGATCGGTCCAACGACACGATGCACAAGGTCGCGACGGTCGGCATGACTCACGTTCTGTGAGCAGTCGGCAGCGGCGGGCGAGGGTGTAAATTTGGGTTTACGACCGGGTGCAATTAAACTAAATTGTAACCGAGACGTTTTAAAACGAATTTGAAGGTCGTACAGATGTTGGGCGGAATGAACGATAAAATTCGTTCAACCGTGTCGTGTCGTGTCTCCGTTTATGATGAAACAGCCGACCATATTTCACTTACTCACTTTCCAGGCTGCAAAGATTGTAGACAGACCTTTAACATTTTACTTTTACGAGTTACGAATTCATACTTGGCATGGCGTAATAATCACGCTTTTGCCCTTTTGCTGTGCCATGCCATGACTATGCTGCATTTTTATTATTTGTCATATAAATGATTACAAGCACAATTATCAGCGCAGCAACAGCAGCACGAGGGCTGTAGATACGTAAGGTTTCAAAGTACAGTGGAACTACTACGTAGATTGTACACAGGCAATGTGGGGAAGGAGAGTGAAGGGCACTCGGTCGTTACACTCTCTGTTTTACTAGAGCACCAAATACGTAAGCAACAGAGAGCCACAGAACTGAGCACACTTCTTGTGTGTGCACAGTTTGTAATGGCACGAGTACGAGCACGGCTACGGCTAAGCTACGGCTCAAGGCTCTTGGTTGAAATGTATTTTCTGCTGCTGCCTTTGCCTTTGCTCTCGCTTTTCTTGGTATTTGATATTTTCCAAACTGAATGCACTGCATTCCCCAAAATCGAGTCAAGGAGAAGCCGGAGCCCGAATCTGTTTTTCTAAGACAGACTTGCTGGCATCTTCTAGCAGCAGCAGCTTCCAGCATCTTTTATACATGATGTAGTAGGTGGAGTATATTTAGAGCCCAAAGATCACTTCACTCATCTCCTTGGCATGGCATAGCTGGCAGCAGGGTGGCAAAAGATTTGCCCATATGCACCACAGGCATCACTTTTCACTGCTTTGTGCTTGTTCAGCTCGCAATGCAATGGAATGATACGGACCAGGGTCCTCGTGTCGGTCGTCTCCTGCCTCTTGGCTTGTTTCTCCTTGAACTGCATACTTGTACTCTAGCCCTCCGCTCTAGTCTCTAGTATTAATAGTCGTTCTGAGGCGAGAAAATCGATACGCCTTGACCAAACTAATGCAATGCAGGCAGACCGGCGCTTGACCACAACACTTCTAGACATGAATTACGTCTTTGCATGTGATTTTCTCACCTGCTATACCATTTTGCAGCATTTCTACAGAAATTCAGTCAGTTTTCGACTTGAGGGTCCGATGGTTCGAATTAATTGGTAATTTATTAAATCATACCGGCAAAATTTCTGCTCTTATTAATGAGCCGGTTCAGCTCAGCTACTTTTGTGTCGCCCCGTAAATGGTAAAATCCTTGAGACTCAGTCAGCCTTTTTTCCATGAATCGTATTGAACACTCGACACATGATATCGTCGTTCGTCGTCACACGGCCCACGGTCGCCAGGCAGCTAAAGCAGCATAAAAGCACAGTTGTTACACATTCCATATTTATACCAATTTATAAAAAGAACAGACGCCAATCGAATCCAGAACATGTAAGCCAGGCGAAGCGATGTCGTCAACATAGCCGTGTGTTCTTGCTCTAGTTTTCCAAAGCTTAAAGCACAGTTTCTCCTTCCTCTTTTATCACCAGCGGCCACCAACGCTCATGCTCGTGCCTACGTCTGATTATCATGCAATATACTCATTCTGAAAACATTTGTACAAACAACCAAACACGGTATGGCATGGCACAGAACCCAAACCCATGCCCATGCTATATCTGCTTCCACTGCTTCTCCTGCTGCAACACATGTCGAAATCGAAATGTGTGTTAAAAGGGTTGTTGCTTGAAACACTCAAAGCCCCGTTGAAGGTTATTTGCAGTACAGGTTACTCGCTACAGATGGATCTCTCGCCAGAGCCGGCCGGGTCGAGCCAACGACGAGTCAGACGTGTCGATGTCGATTGCAATGGTGCATTCGGCTTTGGCTTTGGCTGCAGTAGACAAAGAGCTGGTGCTAGACTGATTCTCGGGCTCGAGCCATGCCATGCCACTGCGGCTGCGAAATAAGGAATATGCAACAAAGACTTTCGCAAGTTCCAACGTAACTGGTTACCGTTAAGTTTGTGTTACTCACTGCTGAGGCTGAGGCAGATGCTAGGGCTTGCCGTACGAATTTTACTACGAGTACAGCTACGCGATCGCGAATGCGAATACGAATACGTGTTGAGTTGACTCATACCACAACAGAGCAGCCAAGCCAAGCTGCTGCTGAATTGAATCACATTTTCGCGTCCAACTGAATTCAAAAACATTCACTAAGTTGAAGCTTGTGCTTGTCGGTCGTTGTTCAAAACCCGAGCTCTTCGCGTTGTCTCATTCGATACGAATTTTAGTCACTAATTACTCTAAAGTTACTGATTACTTACACAAGCCATTGCTCTGGAGCACAAGTACTTGTTACTGATCGTGATCTAATTAACTGCTCGAAAATCCCATCTCAATTGATAAAGTACAAATCACAAGTCAAGTCAAGTCAAGTCAAGCTTTGCGTCTAAATTGCTAATTACAATTGCTAGTTAATCGCTAAGTTCCTCGAGTTTAAGTGAATTCGCCAAAAAGACTCAAATCGTGATAAATTTAAATAATTAGCCACTTGAAAGTCATTAGCCATTTAACTCGACTTCGTCTTGTCTCTTCTCGCTAAACGCGTTTTCACTTTCCGAGTACACTGCTCTCTTTAAAGTCTCAATCTCCTCTTCTCGAACTCTAAAGTCAATCATGACATTAACGGAACGTAAACAGATTGAACAAACCACCAACACCTCTTCCAATCAGAGTACAACAGACTCGCTTTCAGATGCAAATTACTCATCTGACACAGAGTCAAACTCTTCTTCGTCTTCGTCTATGGAGGAAGATACCGGCAGCAATTGCTATTCAAATGTCGTTGGTCAAGTTCTCCTAACAGGTAACATAACATTGAGATATTTTTAAACATCTGATTTACATCCTAATTGGCAAAGCGCAATTGCAAATTGCAAATTGGCCTGTGGCACTTTCTCGAGGCCGGGAAGACGAGCATTTTCATTGCATCTGCATCCTGCATCTCGCATTTCGCATCTGCAACGAGAATGAGTAGAATATAGGCCAAAAAAGTTGAAGACGACGCAAAAAAACGGAGACCGACGGAGTCTTTAGCGGCGAAATGCGAAATTGAGAGACGAAACGGCACTGCATTGTTTTGAGCCTTGACGTTGTGAGTCATTAAACCGGACAGGACAGGACAGCGGTCCTGCATTGCTGCGTTGCAAGTCGCAATTTGTACTCGCGAATTGCGATTGCCTTCGCCTCACTCTTGATTTTTGTAAACTGCGCTCGCGTCTTAAGACTTGTCGTGTGATGGATCTTGTCCCCAGCTTGCAGGCTTGGTTTGAAATCGAAGTGCATGTTTTAATTACTAAATTAGCATCAAAGATTGTGATCACTAGGCTGATTCTCGTTCATACACCGCCCGCTCATTCGATTCGATCGTTTAATCTTGAATTCAATCAAATGCCTCTCGTGACGCGACATGTGATAATAGCGAAGGGGTTCATTGAATTCCGAAATCAAATTCTCACTCGCATTCGCAGTCGTTCCTCGCATCTTTCTCAATCCGCGATTGCGAATTTTCAATTCTTGTGTGCGCGTTTGAGCTGTGCGTTGTACCTGATTTCAAAATTCAGATATTTTGAATTTAGAACAGAATGTGAACCAACATAACGACACAAATACACATACACAAGCTCAGTGTAGATGTTACACATAATTTTATAATATGAAATGAATGAATTGAGTTCAGAATGTGAACGTCCGGTAAGTAGGTCAAATGTTATACTATATCTGGCTGTATATCGCAGAGAGTTCAATCAACTCTTACTACTGCTACTATACAGGCTTCGCTGTTCTGTGTTGCTGCCTTGGTACGTACGGTATGAGTTCACTCTCACTTCTCTTTGATGCTTGGCTCTAGCTAGGTTTGGCAAGGCTGTGCTTCAGAGTCGTGGACCTGTGCTGCAATGCCCATGAGCCCATGATATTGCTATAGTCGGCCTATCGAGCTCGTCCAAAATCTCAGTCGAGTCGCGAAATAATGCCAACAAACTCAGGTTACCTAAATAAATTCCATGAACATGCCATGAGTGATGATGCTAATGTTGGCCTGGCCTGGCTGGCTGGCTTGCCTTGGTTTAGCAATTCAGGTCAGAATAACACTGCATCACTCTTCTTGCTTGCACTGCACTGCGTGAGGCGTGAATGAATGGAACCCATCCGGGCTGACTCACTTTGGGTACATTGTTCTTGTTCTGGAATTCCAATTTCATGGACATGTGGTGCTAAGATGCGGAATGCAAACCGCACACGTTTAATTAGCGTGCGATCCAAATTCTGATCATGATTAGAACCGCAAGGGTACTTTCGGGGCACCTTCAAGGACCCAAGTCGTAAAAGCGGATGAGCAACGAAAAGTTGGATCTTTGACCCAAAATTCGGACGAGACGAATTTTGTGCACATTTATGACGAGACAAAGCTTAGTGTGTGTCGTTACCGAAGATTCGGCACGGATCACGTATCATTTCGCTGGAATCCTTGGCAAGGACGTTTGAGGCTGTCGGGTTTCTAAAAGTGGGTTTAGTGTTTCCACACGTTGCTCACACGAATTCCGGGTATCACGGAATCCAGGTCTTCACACCCGCGTCCGCCCGTGCTGGCCACTTTGCCTTGTCGCTTTGTCGCTGCCCTAAAAAGTGGTTTGTACTTTTGCAAAAGTTTTATTTCGAAGTAAGACTTTCTGCCTTATTTCTACTCATTGGGTCAATATTTAGTGTGAATGCCCGGTAAGTAGGCCAATCTCTGTATACTGCTCCTGCATGCATACGCATTTACCTTCGCTGGCTGTGACTGTGACTCGGCTGGCTGGCTGGCTGGCTGTGTGATGACGTGATGATATTATGATTACTCTACTCTAGAAAGTGTATACACAGTGAAGCATCACATCGCATGGGAAGGTATGGGATGGCAGAGAGTTCACTCAACTCTAGAACTAGTTTCGTGAAATGTATTACGTTACGTCTTTAGGCTGGCGGCTGAGCTTCAGCTTCAGTATAACTGTACTCATGCCGTATGCCGTGGCATCATTGCATTGCAGTAGCAGCCAGTCAGTACAGGCATTGCGTTGGGCATTGGCATCACTCTCACTTTATGTTTATGGCTGTGCTGTGTACTCGTTCTTACAGCAGCCGCCGTTGCTTCTGCAAACTCTTATGTAATATTTAGGTCAAAATGTATCAAAAGTAAAGCTCGCATAGCGACACATGTTTTTATGGGTACAGCGAGACAGCGACAGACAAAAGCCGCTGCGAAGAAGCCATGCCATAAAGACGCATGATTATGACCCTTCGTCTTGACTGCGCTGCTCCTCTTGGAAAAATATTTTTAGACTCGCGAATTACGATTTTAATGAGGTCTTTAGAATCGCGATCGTGAATGACCGGCTAAGACAGGCAGTATTTTAGTTTCAGGTCATTTCCTGAATTAAATCAGCTTCGCGTCGTCTTGCGTTGAGTTGCGATGCGGCTGTGGTGACGCAGGCTCGCGATAGCGTTGATGTTCCTGTTCCAGTTAAATTGCGTTTGCGTTTTGCGTATGTGTATTTTTGTGCGTAATGCGTCGGGTTCAAAGACTCTCAGACCAGCCCAGCTTAATTAGTACCAGCAAGTGGTTGCGGCTGTGGCCGTGGTTTGCTGATATTTCGTACGCATTTTAATTAATCACGCTCATTCTGCTCTGGTCTCTCTTTATAGTTATGCAGCTCGTAAATCGTAAATCGTGAATCGCTACGCAACGAGCAATTAATGCAACGCAAGGAAGTTGTTGTGGGGGAGAAATAGAGAAAGGACAACAGCATTGCGTATCGCATGTCGCGTAGAGTCATGCCACAATGTCCTAAATTCAGGCCAAAAAACTGATTATATTATTACACTTTTGCAACACCATTCTGCAATGCTCGCCTGCGTAATTCGCGATCCTCCTCCTGCTTGTCAGCCTGCCTAGCCTTGCCCGTACGCGTAACTGGTCCGGGTCAAGTCATTTTGAACTCAAATTAGGTCATGACACGGCAAAAGCATAAAAGCAAAAGCAACATCAGCTTCTCTTTAAGAAACTCTGCTCTGCTCTCGTTTTTGCGTAACGCAAGAGCCACCACCGCACCGAGCCGAGCCAAGCTCCATTCATTCGGATCGATAGATACGTGTGCGGGCGGGCGGGCAGCAGCGTTATCCCTTTAATCTGAAACCGTCGACCCGGCGTGGACGTGGACATAAACACGGAGAATTTGAATAACGTAATGAGCACGCACGCGGCGGTTGGCATACGCACGGCTATTAAAGCTCAAAGACCCCTCCATTTCGCAAATTACATCAGGAGACAAGTCACGAGCTAAGCCTGCCTGCCACGGACCCGACTCACGACACGCGTCCAGGAAGAGAAATACGACGTGAAACTGGAGCAATATGACACGACACGTGAACCATAAACATGAATTACATGTGTCAAGCATTGACTTTGCAGTAAAGTTCAGTACGGTACGGTACGGTACGTGAGTCTGATTCTGATTAAATTATACAATAGTCAATTCCATGAAGAGACGAGCCACGGCCCTAAATTAAGTCTGGAGTCAGGTTTCCTGGCTGGAAGGCATGAACAGAGTGTTAGGTGCTGAGCATTGATAAATACACCACACACGTCGCTCAAGGACTCATCTTCGCACTCGTGATAGGTGCTTGGTTTCATAATACAGGCAGAAATGCCGTGCTTAACGTTACTAAGTTATGATGTAAGTCGTGTAATACCCGACACAGAATAAATTAGTGCCTCTGCCACCCACAGCCGCGATGCGATATTACGAATACGGAAATGAATTCTAAATTCAGTACAAAAGATAACGACAGCTCGATTTGTCTACTCTTGCACATACTGATAAATTCAGCGCGCTCATATGCTCTTGCTATTTACTACTGGGATTACAACACAAATCGTGCAGTGCAGGCGATCCCAGCCTAATGAGGAGATTGATAATAATTGATTTTTTTAAACGTCTTTTGGCTTATCATTGTTGACATACTTCGTACGAGCTGAGCACAAGTGTCTTATTGACTAATGCCGATGTGATAATCGCGCCGTTTTCAGTACAAATACAGGCACAGGCACAAATCTTAAGGGTTACGTAAAACAGGAATGCATGCCACGCAGATTTCAATATCACAATGCGAGGCGCGAGCGAGATTGGCAAATTCGCCAGCGTTGACTCCAAGACCGTAATTAAATGTTGCACTGCAATTTCATTGCACATCTCATACGTACGCGTGCGCATTTCTGCGAGCGACCGCATTCTGCATTGAAGTCGCAATCTTTTTACACTCACACTCACGTTCGCGTTCAGAGTTCATTCGCACCGCGCTCGAAATTGCAGCTCACAATTGGCATTTTTTAAAAGTCAAGGCACTCTAGACCAGATTCGCAATGAGCGCAGCGCGTCGCTGCTCAAGCGCGGTGATGAAACTCACTTTTCGCCTTGCGTTGCTTTGCCTTGCATTTATTAGAATAATTAAATCATTGCCATACTAAACACAAACACTTGTTTGTGCTGTAAAGTAATGTTTCTCAAGCCGAGCCAAGTCAGTCACATTTAGCATTAGCAATTACATTGAGCGGAGTACAGAGTTTCGTGATTTATGACAATTGTGCTATTGACTCGCTGATACGAGTGCAATGAACAGGTTGCTCGCTAAAAGCGAATAAATAAGATATGAGGCACGAGCGCGAGTTTATTCGCAATTCGCATGATCGTCGATTGTTAATTGAGGTGAATGAATCCGACTGACTACCTTGAATATGACTATTGACTCATGCCCGTGCCTGGCCTTCCCGGGCATTCCACACGTACGTCGCAGTAACAGGTCAATAACAGCAGCACCCGAAATCCAATAATACAAATACAGGATGGCATCATGGCATGTGTGTTTACCAGTTCACCTGTTTACTCATTCTATCCGTCGCATAGCGAGGGCAAGGCTCTGGCTCAATCGCTTAATGGGTTCAGGTTTGCCTTCGATTTCCAAGTAATCAGTAATCAGTAAAACGTGAAAACATATTTTCCTTTCTTTTTTGCGGGGCGACGCTGCGCTGCGCAATACAGCAAAAACGAGTCGCCGAATTTGTATTAATAAGTCCAATGACAATAGGTTAATAGACTCCGGCCGCCGCACCGGGCATAAATTACGTGCGGGCAGAGCCTCACTGCAAAACTCGTTATTGCCATACCGTGGCGTAGTACAGTAGTCTACATTACGTGGACTTAGACTCTGAGTTTGGGTTCTTTGTCTTGAATATTGCGGGTTGAAGTTGTTTTTGTTATTTGGTTATTCGTTGTTGGAATTCGCATCGCATTCGCAATACGAATATAAACGCCTGCTTGCCTCCGAGGACATTGTCCTGCCCGTAGTCTATTGAACTGAATTCAGTATAAATCCCATTCTGCCATGCAATGCGATGCGATGATGAATTTCATTTCATTTCACTGCCTACGCGATCTCGAACTCGATTCATTCCACATCCACGTTCAAGTCCATGCCATGCCATGCCCAGTCCAAGTCCAAGTCATCATGCGCCATGCCTGTGCAAAAGTGGTTGAGAGGATTTTTTGCGAAAGTTCATTAGTCTCATGACTTAGAATGACTTTGAAACTGACATTCGCAATACGTACTTAGAAAAGCCATGCCTGCATGCATGTGGACAGAGTTTCAGAGTCACAAGCGTAACGTTGTGCTGATGATGCTGATGAAATTTTCAGGACTCAGCGCTGACTGTTGACGCTGCGCTGCTCGGATTTCTTGAGTTTTAAGCCCAAACGACAGCGACACGACCTAATCTATTTCGAGTAGCATCATCACCCGAGACACGAATTCGAATTCCCTTGAACCCGAAAGTATTTTTGAGTCGGTCTCGGTCTCAGCTCACCCTTTGCATCAGCATCTGCACAGCATCAGCATGCGAAAGGCCAAACACGGGATTACAGATTACGTGAAACTGTGTATTATTTTGAGGTCCTTCTTGATTCACAAATTATGAGTATTGTTATTACGCTACAATAAAACGAAATCACTCTCCCTCTCTATACTGCCCTGCCTGCTGCTGCTACACGAGGAACGGCTACGTCTACGTGTATGCACATGGCAGGATAGGCAATGGACCCAAGTTATCTTAATGCAAGTGGATCCCCAGCGCTTTTAGCATTGGGCATTATGTAACACGGCGTATGCCGTTGCCGTTGCATGGACCCCCGAGAATTTTCCAACCCAAACCAGAACCAAAGCACGCTCAGCGTAGCAGCAGCCCGGCTCACATGGTCTACATTGGCAACCCACTTTCGGGTTCGTCCCTCACTTTATCCATGGTTTGCCACAGCTCGCAATGCTTTTGCTGTGTGGACCGACGCTCTACTCGAATGCCCTTCTTCAGCCATTTGAAGGTCAGGGTTAGTTGAACTCTGTTTCACTATGCTGTATGTATGCTTTTGGAACAAACAACATAAAAATTATAATACTCCAAAAAAATCAAGTTGAATAACCTTCACTTTTCATTATACGCAGTTTCGTTTCATGAAAAAACGAACTGCCGTGCCAGGCGAGCACACTCATGCTTCTGTTATTATTGCCAGAGTGGTGGTGGTGTGGAGAGTTTAGCTACCCTTGTCCTTACTTTACTTTTTAAAGAAGATTCATCACGCCTGCTGCACTGTGACTGCTCTTGGTTAGTTGAGACAAGGTTCCAGTCTGTGTTTTCACTTTCACTTATTTGGTCGTGCTGTCGAACGAGCTCCTTCGCGAGTAACCTTCAAGTCGTGTTATTGTGTGCAATCATAAACAACGACAACAAGCAATTCAAGGGAGGTTGAAGGCGAAGGGTCCTCTCAGCCTGGCATTCATTCAGTCTCAAGTACAAGTTCAGAAGCTGACAATTCACGGACCTTGAATTTTAGTTGGACAAACTGTCAAGCCCTTCCTGGCTGCCAATTGTGCCGTGGGACTCGCAGCAGATAGTAGAATGTGACAGAGTGAACTCAGTTTTCGCCTGCAGTTTGGATAAATTGTGCTACTAGAAGATACGCTAAGAAATTTTTGGAATAATGTTAAATAATAATTGTGGTGGGTTAATGATGGGTGCTAATAATCACAATCACATTGGTGGTATGACCATGCTCGGAGCCGGGTGCCAGGAAATAGGTTCGTTTTCACTTTCGATCATATTTGGTCTTTGGTCAAGTTTAAGCCACATTATGCAATTGTAATTATGCCGCACGCGTCTCTCGTCTCCATCTCGTCCTCCTTTATATCGCGATCGCTGTACGCGTTAGCGTCATTGGCGTCAACAGCTTTGTACCTTTGCCTTTGTCTCATCCAAGCTTGTATTCTAATTGCGATTAATTCTTTGTCTTGCAGAATTTGACGGCACCACCGTGCTCTGCCGTGTATGTGGTGACAAAGCGAGTGGTTTTCACTATGGTGTTCATTCATGTGAAGGTTGTAAGGTAAGACAACATGATAGTTTGACTTTTATCTTAATTAGCATTGTAATTAGCTATTGGCTCGTTAGCGTCAGTCAGCGCAGCGTTAGCAGTAAAGCACAGTCTTGGAGTACACAAGACCAGACCGAATTCATTCGTGCTCAAGATCAAGGAGCCTTGAGACTATTTACCATACACATGGCACTGCATTTCCGTTGGCATGGCCGATCGGCATTTAACAAGGAACGTACGGTCAGTTTTTGACGGTGACGGTCGGGTCGGTCCAGAAATAAAGTACCTCAGAGCCCAAATAGTGTCATCATATCAGTCCAGAAATGGAACGAAGGCATGGCATATTTTGGGGAATTTTCCTATTTTCCGATATTGTAACATTTCACCTTAGACTTAACCTTTTCAAAATCATGGCATCGAGGACATGGCACGCCTGTCAATGGTCACTGCTGTGCAGTACTTCGCTGATGCTGGGCATAGACCTTTGCACTGTTTCAATAACCCTTTTACAGCGCGTAATTGTTTTCGAGTGAACAAGTTATTTATAAGCCTGTCTGCCCATTGTGCTGTACACGTTGCTCCTGGCACAAGTTCTTTTACCCTTTACCAGACTCTTCCAAGGTCAATTCCCTCTTTTAGCACCGCACCATACAAGAGCAGATTCTTTCTTTCTCTTTCTACACCAACCAACGCTATGCAGGCACGCCACACTACACTACGGCTGTACTACTGCGTATTCCGTATCATTCAACCCTTTTCTCGAACATTTGTGTGCTATTGACCTCATACACTACACACTTTCAATGTTTCAATGCTCTTTTTTATGGTGCATGACGCTCTCGGCTCGGCTGCAGTCGTTGACTCGCTTTTGCCTTGACGGGGGCCAACAACTGGGAATCAGGGGAAAGAGTTGTACTCATTACATTGTGATTCAGAGCATTCACCGCTGTGGCTGGCTGGTTGCTTGTTTGCTGCCTACGCGCAGTTACAAAAAATACCTTTCTCATTTTCATTTCACTATAGGCATGTGCATGAGCAGGCTACGAGGAGTTTGACTTACCTTGACTTGTCTACCAGCACACCAGTCATGCCATCCACATACTTTATATGCGCATACTTACAATTCATACATGCCATGCCAGCCAGGCCATGCAGTGGTACAGTAACAGTTAAAGTTGGTATGCTTTGGCTTGGTATGCTGTGATGCAAAGAATTTGAGAAAAAGGGTTAAAATGGAATGCTGCATGTGTAAAGGGGTTGAAATATTTTTATGTAGCACACACACGACCACGTCCGTGCTGCAACGCAACGCAACCACACACTACAGACACATTTCTGAGATAAGGCAGGCGCAGGATACTTTAGTGTTGGCATGATGAGATGAGGATGAGAGAGTGAACGAACCACTTAGCATTATGTCACGTACCTCACCCGTCCACGGGCACGGCACGGCTCTTAATGAATATGCACACAATACAATACAACAATGCGCCTGCGTCTGCGAGTAAGAAATTCCCTGAGATAGGAAATGAAATGTGCAGCGAGGGCGACGAACTTTTAGCAATAGCAATGGCAATAATAATGCAATCTGCACTGCATCGTGCCATAAAGTTGCCTTGCCGTGTTGAACTGTAATAATAAATGTGTGCTGTGCATTGTTGCCTGCGCCTCGCATGCCGGGCGCCGTGTTAAGTCATAACATGCCACGAGAGATCATGTAATTACCAGATTGCACAGGTACGCGTACGTACGCGTCCGTGCGCCTGCGCCTGCACCCGCAGCCCCTGAGTTGGTTCACGTTCACCTCTTTCTCTACTTTCAAAAAGTGTCGTTCAACTCGAGCCTGCCAGAAAAGGGTTAGTAACACTACTTTTATTATTATTACACGTTTGCGTACAAGTTGATTGCGGTGACGCGACGGAGCGATGGTTAAAAGGAAAAATAGTGGAGCAACAAACTGTATTTAGGCAACTGACTGAAATCACGTACGATGAATGAGAGCAAGGCACGGGACAAAGGCAAGACAAAAGTCATGTTATAATAATAGCTGGCAGTGCTCGAGCAAGCAGTTGGCCGATTGCATGATCTCCGGTCGTATTCGTAAATTTTGGTGTACTTGAATAAATCCGGTACGGGTGCCATGCAATGGCCTGGCCGGGTTATATAACTTATGTAAGCACCCAAACGTAGAGGTTGCACGGAAATGCTAAATGTAAATCAGGCTCATTAAAAATACTGATGCGCCGTTGCAAAAATTATGTAATTCGTAATTTGCTAATTGCTTGACTGACATTTTGCAAAAATTTCGCATTTGCCAAGTTCAGTCTTGGCTGGATTTCGCAATATTCACATTGCTTATTCGCCCATTCTTGTGTCGTTGCAGGGTTTCTTCCGAAGATCAATCCAGCAGAAGATTCAGTATCGTCCGTGTACGAAGAATCAGTCCTGTTCCATTCTCCGTGTGAACCGCAATCGGTGTCAGTACTGTCGTCTCAAAAAATGTATTTCAGTTGGAATGTCACGCGATGGTAAGTCAATGGCTTCTTCAATTCATTCATTGATTGTAAATTCACGATCCTATCGCTTATTCACGCATTCCTATCCCATTTCCTATTTACTCGAATTCGCATTCGCGGAATGTCGAATTAGTCCAAAATGTCATCGTTCCCGTTTACTTACGCATAACACACACGTTGAACAACAGCGCGTCGACGCGTCGTGCGATCATCATTATCACAGTCACAGCCGCATCATTTATGAATAGTAAAAGGTATCTGCTGCTGCTGTAGCTGTTACCGGGCCGCTGACATATTTTGGGGGCAAAGACAGACAAGCCAAGGCAGCAGCACGAGAAGGAAATGGCATAAACTTTACCCACGACACTATTAAAGGATATTCAACCCAAAACGCATCGAACGTGTCTTTATTGTAACGAAAGTAATTAATTTAACGTTCAGCGGCCCACAACAGCCAATAGCCAAGCCAGTTGAGTAATTCGCAATGGTAAGTCTGCGTCAGCACTGGGAAATATAGAGCAGCATTGCATTCTGTGGCACTGTCCCGTGGTACCTTCGAGAAACTTAATACCGGCAATTGCAATTGCATGATGGCAAGGCCTAGCGGTACTTGTGGTATTACCTGAATCAGCATTCAGCATTCATTGATGATGATGAATCTCGTCCGTCTCAGAATCCCTCATCATGTGTTTACATTGTTACTGGCCTGGGCTTTTGCTCTGCCAGCCTTTGCCGCTGCTGCTGCTGCTTATTATTATTGAGTGCAACAAACTACAGTTAGATTTAGCTACGGTTATTTTATTTTTTGTACGTGAACAAACGTCTCAGCTGTGCGTTCACAATGTGCAGCAGCAAGCTAAGGCAAGGAAGCATGCGAAGTACTGCGTGCATGCAGCTCAATAATGGGATTTAATTTACAATAATACAATGCAGCAGCACAATGGGAATGGGTTATAAGATGCGGAGAGAAGAGAAAAGGAGAAAATGTTCTCTCTTGCTTGCCAAGTTGAATGAACTCTGAGTTAAATACCCATGCCCATGCACCGCACAGTAAACAACAAAAATAAAGAGTTGAGAGCAGGCAGCAAAGAGAGATTTCCTTCAGCAGCGAGAAGCGAAGAGTCGTGGTGAAGGCAATGCACTGCGTTGAGAAATTTTGGGGTCTTTAGTCACTTTTGTCTGATTTAGTTTGTGATTGAAGCGACCAGAAGCAAGTTGCGAGTTCGTACGCGGCTGTTCGAGTGTCTGTGCCACTAGTGATCCACATTCGAGAGTTGACGGACGTACGCGTTTCTCGCATACAGAAAAGTGACCACTGGCCACTGGACGAATTGGAGCAATTGCCAGGATCTTGGAACACTTGACCTGACGACCCAGTATTACTAGCCTAGTGATAACGCTAAAGTACTATACTTATTCCGAATTAAGTGTGTTCAGGACGTGCGAGTCCACCCAAGTATTAGAATTCAAGTACAAGTCGTTGCCTTGCCTTGGCCACCGCAATCGCAATCATGGTTGCATCTTGTGATAGATTAATCTTTCAAAAGATTCATGAGAATTCCGGAGTCATAAACAATGCCCTAAATTCGACGATATCTCACTTCCACCATCATCATGGACATGGACAGCTTCTGACCGGCAGCAACAGTATTCACGGCAGTGGCCTTCAAGGTAACTATCTACAATATGCACAATACACCTCAAAAGAGTACTTGAGACATAAGAACGAGGAAAGGTCGGTCATTCAGTAACACCTCAGCTGGCTATTCTTTATGACCGTGATTATGATCATTGGCTTGTCTTTGCAATCGGCAATCGACACTGGGCACGGCACTCCTTGGCCACACTTTAAAATGTAGGATAAGGTTGCAGAGCGAAAGCCAAGTGCCAGTGCTTGGTCAAACTGAGTATTGTACATTGTGTTGTAAAGGACAAGGATTAATCAACTATTATGATTTCATTCTGATGATCATTGCCGTTGACGGCGCCGCGCGCTACCTCCGCGCCGTAGCATTGGCACACATTACAAATTAAAAGACTTCCGCCCAAAAGTTGGATGCATGGGCCTAGGACGCGATAAGACATTGAAAGTTTGAGGAATTGAATTTTATCACAGCACGTTGGGTTAACTAAAGTGGTAAAGGTCTTTCCATATTATAATTTATATAAAGGCCAGGGCATGCGCTGCCATTGTAACTTTTTGTCAAGGGCGTTCCGAGTTACACATGTGAGACGGCAGCTCAGAGGATAAGTGGTTATTATTAATACTATTGGCAATAGCAGAATTCACTGCACACGGAGGCACGGTGGTGATGGTTCTAACTCTATAATGCTATTAGTATTATTTAGCAGCAGTGAGATTGAAGTTGTACTTTGTACATGCTAATGTTAAATGTGAGACATTTCATACATTCACGGTGATCGTGATAGGCAGCACATGGGCTGTGTGTACATAGACGTAGACGGACTGCAAAAATCAGACGACGACGCGTTGCCCATCACACTACTCATGCTTGTGCTGTATTACGTCTATATTTTGAAGGTTAACCCTTTGCTTAGCGCTGCGAGTGCGGCTCTGACCTTCAAAAAAGAATAAAAAATTTTACTAGGAAGCACAAGCGAAAATATCACAACTCGCAACGTGTACGCGTATTACAGGGACTCAAACGTAAGCAAGAGCATCATCAGCCACAAGGCACAAAGAGTTGGAGCTACGGAGACGGAGTTTGAAACGGCTCGTGTGCGCTGCGCTCTCTTAGCGAATAATACGTACATACGTCATAAGTTTCTAGTCTGCTCGCCTAGCGAACGAACGCTCCTCTAGAAAGAAACCGAATTTGGACAATGTGAGACGTGCTTTGTCTGTCGAGCTTCATTTGAGACAATTTCTTAATTTTTGTAGTTTCTCAGTCTAGTCCTAGTTAACCTCGTGATCCGTGATCCTCGTGATTAAGTAGTGCAAATTAGCGAGAGCCAATTCGCCAATCGCAATTGTGAGTCCAAGTACAAAGACAAGCATACTCGTGCATTCTAGTTCATATCTCAAACGAACGGCTGATCAAAAGTAACGACGCACAAGACAAAGCACTGAATACTGATACTGATTTCCTATCAATCATGGACGAAGTGACTGAGTCCAGTAATTACTGTAGCAGTGCCAATGCCAAGTCGCATATCTCTAAGAAGAGGGAAAAAGACAAGGACAGTTACACGGGAGCATCAATTCTCCGATCGGTTCTCCTCAGCAAATGTAAGACACTAATTGTAATTGAGTAATTGCATGGGCCTCTTAATTAAGGATTAACTACGCAAATGAAGGCGTCAGCGTCAGCATTCAATGCGACCTTATTTGCGCAGCTCAGCGCAACAAACAACTTGTTGACTCAGTTTAGAATTTCGGTCTTTGGCGTACACGTACGTACGTAGGAAAGTCAAAGTCAAAGGGAGAAAGAACGGCGTCATTTGCGCCGTGCATGCATGCAGTGTACACGTATACATAAATCCCAAAGGTCATTCAAGTGGGCGGCATGCTCTAGCTCGGCTCTGCGTGGATGCTCGCTTACATAGAATGCCAGAGAAAGGATGAGTAACTCGGGAATGATTTCTCGGTATTTTTACGTCCGTGTCCTTTCCCTGCCCTTGCACCACGACGACGCTGTTGTTCACTCCATGCCCTTCTCAATGTTACGTCACGGTCACGTCATCTTCCTCCGTCTAGACGGACAATCAAGACCAGCATTGCCTGGCAATGCACAATGTCCCAATGCATAATTAAACCGTGCACCCATTCAATTTGCCTTTAACTAATTACACTTCTTTTCTCTTTCTCTCTCTAGCTGTCCGTTTCGGTCGTGTACCCAAACGTGAAAAGGCGAAGATTCTGGCTGCTATGCAACAATGTCACGTTGTGAAAAATGCTGAGCGAGTATTACAAGTGGAATTGGACGATCTGGCCACTCTGACCAGAAATATCATTGCTGCGCATCTGGGAACTTGCGAATTTACACGGGAAAAGGTTGAGAAGCTGTACGAGAGGGCTGAATTCGTGAAGAATGTTGTACAATTGCTGGTAAGTTCTTGTGATTTCATATCTCATGTCCTGCTATTACGCACTTAGTCACAACTTCGCAACGGCTAGAAGCTTGCAGCAAGGCAAAGTGTGATTTCAAGGTTAACGTATGAATTTAAATTGCAAGCAGGGTGAATAATGCTTGATGGAGTTTGGAATCAAGCATGAGCTCGCGATGTGCAATCGCAATGGAATTCTCGCCTAATCCCTGGACTTTTCTTTGTTCACAGGCTTGTCCACTTAATCCTACCCAGTCAACACTTGCAACTTCTGATTTCTCAGAAAGATTTTCACCAGCTATTCGTGGTGTAGTCGAATTTGCTAAGAAACTTCCTGGATTCTCAATTCTAAGTCAAGGTAAGCTATCTTTATTTCGATTGTAAGGCATAAGAAGCAATTGGGAATAATTTCTACCAATAATGTAAACAATGACAAAATTCGTATACGCTTCCCAACCGCGCGAGAAATGAAGTATAAACAAGAATTAACATGATGCGCCGCTGTACTTGTGCAGTTTTCAGATCAAAATGATGACTTTTAAAGTTCTATGTACAAACAAATAAGCAAGGACTCTGATTGGCTGATAGAATTTAATTGGCACATCTGTGATCTGTTAACCAATCACAAAGCATTATTTATTTGTACGTGGAATATTAAAAACCGCCACTTAGCTCTGCAAACTGTCCATTTCTTAAACTATCTACCAACATTCGTAAACTATTTATATGATGCTTGACAAAATACCTTTTATTTTTTATTTCAAGACGACCAAGTAACTCTGCTGAAGGCTGGTGTGTTTGAAGTGTTGCTGGTTCGTCTCGCTACAATGTTCCGCAACAATGCGATGCTCTGTGTCAATGGACTTCTGATCGAGCGAGATCTTGTACACAACAACGCGCGGTTTCTCCTTGACTCGATGTTCAAGGTAAGTAAAATGAATTGAAATGCTGCTACATGAATAATAGGGTTTTACAATTTGATTTTGTTTAATGTTCAAGTTTGCCGAACAATTCAATGGATTGGGGCTGAGTGACGAAGTTGTGGGAGTCTTCTGCTCCGTCGTTCTCATGGCTCCAGATAGGTAAGCGAGTGCAATAGTGCAATGCGGTAGTAGTACGTGCTACGAGCATTAGCATATTATCATAATTAAAGTTGAAGGACTTGCCCATGAGTTTTATATGCCAAAATATTAATTCACTTCCATTTGTCTCTTGTAGACCTGGTCTTCGTAACATTGAACTCATTACAAAACTACAATCACATTTCCGCTCTGCGCTCTCAACTCTACTCCCACATCCATTGACAATGGATATTCTGTCGAAGATCCCTGACCTTCGTACACTCAACACACTTCACAGTGAAAAGCTCCTTGCATTTAAGATGGAGGATCACCAGTCATTCCAACAACAGCAGGAATCGAACAATCAAAATAGCATCAGTCCCTCTTCGAGTCCGACAAGACTTTACTCATCATCATGCCCATATTCGAAATCATTTCCATCGCCATCGGCGGATTCGGGTATTGAGTCGGGAGCATGTTCGAGTCCGGCCAGAAGTGAAGACTATAGTTCATCTTCGGGTGGGGTGGGAGCCATGGAAGACATGCCTGTTCTGAAGAGAGCTCTGCAGGCGCCTCCGATCATCGACAATTCCAACGTTGACATTACAGCGACATTTGTTAACCACAAGAAATTCAGGTAAATATTTTCTCCAGAATGTGCGCAATTTATCCAGTGATTTTCCACTCTTGGAAGTATTGCTAAATCCTGTTTTTCTGTTTATTTGCAGACGCGCAACTCTCTCGCCACAACCCCAGCAGCAGCAGTCAAATGCTGGAGGTTCACAACAGCAGCAATCACAAATTCCAACCATCCCAACTACACCACCTCCAACTCAGCTGTATCCTCAGCTAGCGTCAGCTCTTACTCGCCCCACAGCAGCACTTCCCACTGCATCAGCAGCGACATCAATCCTGTCAGCAACGTTAACCGCTCCACCAGCGAACCAATCATCATCTCCAACCAGCATTCTCACAAAGAGTCTCAGTGAGAAGCCGCTGCAAAATTCTGAACAATCAGACTACATTCATAGTCTCATCATGATGGAACAAGTACCACTCAATCTTTGCATGAAAGCAAGTAGTTAGATTACTTATTTTAGTACAACCCACAAAACCTAAGATTAGCGTAGCTCTGCGTATGTATTTGTGTATATTTCTCTGTGTGTTTTCAATGTTTTAGATTTTAAATTTTGGACAATTTGTAACCGTAAAAGTACACAAGCAGAATTCTTGTTAATGCGTAAGGAGCTAATTCTAAGCTAAGAGACGAAGAATTGATTTTTTAAAACTCCCGACGAGATCAGACATCAAATCACTAAATTTTAAAACGAATCCCATTTTCGATGTGTATGTTTGTCACACTACTCTTAAGGAAATATTTAAGTAAGCAAAAAAGAGAAAACACGAAAAAGAAAGATTCAAGCTTTTGGAATCTTTTTTGATCCTTTTCTTTTTGGATGTTGTTGTTGTTTTCATTTTTGTTTTTTAAGAAAAGTATCCTAAAATATAAAATACTGATGGAAATATTCTTAATAATGATGATCATGAAAATAAAATCATTACTTTCGTGTTGTCGTTTTGTGAAAAAATGCTATTGAGTCTGACTTGTCCTCATTTCTTCATCATCGCGTCGCGTTTAGCGTGGCAAAGCGATTTCACCTTCAAACTTTTGCCAAGGTTGAATCGCCATATATTATAGCACGAGTGGTAAAACCAGTAGTGAATTACCTTGAGAGCTATGAATCTATGATTGCTACGTTGAGGAAGAAGGAATTTCGAGGAAAATATTAAGTCAGTCCTGCTGCGACCGCGACGGAGGCTGTTGCTGTTTGCTAATATAATTTTTATCCTATTGGCTCATAGTTCTATCCCATGTTCCGATGCCATGAAGCAATGATCAGTCGCACGAGCCCAAATCTGCTGTAGAATCCATCTGTCTATACGTACGAATCTACAACACCTTGCGATTTGCCATTTGCAAATGTGAGTTACCATCAGCCTTGGAAAGCGGTACGCGGATGGGACGGCATTTGGAGCTAGCTGGTCGATCTGTCGCTATTTGGCAAGTTAAAATGTGGCCAGGTCAGCTCGTGTCCTCTGGCGTCCTTGTCCTTGCGCCTGTACACTTGCGGAACTCACCAGCCAGCCACGCCACAGCTTGCGCCACGTACGTGCGAGTTAATTACTGTTGACCTTGTAATTAATACAGGACAACTCTCGCCAATCGCCACGTACTACTGCGTAAGGCGTATGGTGAATTGCGATGGACAGGTCACAGTCCAAGGGCATTGGCCACATTGTCGATTGGCTTCAGCAAATGCGAGGTGCGAACTCGAGCAGTTCATTATTCGAGGTTCTCGAGGATGGAAAGCTGGCTCGCTTGCTTGCTTGAGTGAGGTTCTGACTTGGTTCGCATGCCACGAGCCACCTCTTTCGTGAATAATGGAAAGCACATGCACTCTGCTTCTGCCAGCTTTGAGCGGGATAGGCAGGCTACCGTTGCGTTACCGTGAGTTGTGGAAATCTTTCTCAGAAACAAACGGTAGAAATTCTAAAATTTCTACGCATTTAGCTGACACGGCCAATTCAGGATCTCATGACTCATGACTCATGAATAATTTTGTTTACTCCTTCGCTTGTTGTAATTCTTATTCTTGGACATGAAGACATGGCACGACTCATCCGGAGTGCTTTGCTGTCGTAATTGGTATTCTGTTTGCTTTATTAGCTGTTGATTATTTACTTCGAGTATGACGAAGACGATAAGTGCAAGTACTTGGGCGTAATTTACTTTCAAGACAAATACGCGTGGCATATGTTTAGTTATCAATAAGCCATTGCTTTCACTTTAAAATGCTGGGATTTATGCATGACGCCATGACTCAAATTTCTGTCTTCTGACGAGCAATTTTAGTAAATTCCCGACTCTAATCCAATTCGAGCAAATCAATAGAATTGAATTACGGAAAGTTCAGCAATCATATTGGTGACGATTGCGAAGGGTTTAATGAAATGGGCTGCGGGTCGATTCAATGTGCTAGCATTTCCAAACTTGGTATTGCATCGCGTAACTCGCATTTGGGGTTCCTTCGCTTCAAACTCCACACAAAGGCGATGTCGATCCCAGATTGCCCCATTGCCGGTGCGGTGAATTCCATATTGCCCCGATGGGTGCTCTGCTGCCAGTGACTTGTATGAACTTGTGAAGTAAAATGCAACACGAGACTCAAGACTGCTACTGCTGCTGCACAAATGAAATGAAGAGGCAGACGGGCAATATGAGACGACGGGGAGAAAAGTGCTCTCTCAACTCACGCATGATATCAAGAGTTGTTCGTTGCACTGCATTACTACTGCAGCGGGCGAGTGAGAGAGCGCGGAGGGAGAGAAGAAAGAGAGCTCGGCCGTCGCCCCTCTCCACATCATCCGCACTCCGCTATAAAAGGTTTCGGTCGTCTCACTTTGGCATCATTCGAATTTTGTCTCTCGACTTGTGCACATTAACACAATCGTATCAAAATGACTGGACGTGGCAAGGGAGGAAAGGGTCTTGGAAAAGGAGGCGCAAAGCGTCATCGTAAAGTTCTTCGTGACAACATCCAAGGAATCACCAAGCCAGCCATCCGTCGTCTGGCTCGTCGTGGTGGTGTCAAGCGTATCTCCGGGCTCATCTACGAAGAAACCCGTGGAGTGCTGAAA
>WIXG01000707.1:0-25349 GCA_009869945.1 Mesaphorura yosii
ATATGTCTAACAAGAGCAAGGGTTAATGTATTTGCTGTGAAAGTTTCGTGTAATAAATGCGTACGGTCTCTGAGAAATTGCAGTTTGAAGTTTGTCGCCCGACTTCGTATACACCCTTTAGCTTAGCTTAGCAGTCAGGAAGAGGAAATCATGAAATAATGCCTGCCTTTAATACGAAACACAAATTGCAAAGCGGCGCAGTCATTCTCGTGTAGTTGCCCAAAAGGTACACAGAAATGGAAATTGTTGCCGATTGCGTGTACAAATGTAATATAAATGTCCATTGATAAAATTTGGCATTTTTCTCCTGGCAAATTTATATTTTGGCAAAAAATTCCGAGCTGAAGTTGACTTAATTTGAGCTTATCGTGCGCAAATTCCCTGCCATGTAATGCGTATCGGAATAAAATACCTGAGCTGGAGACCACAATGCGTTGTGTATTCCCAGGGCCGAAGCTGATATGGCAGACTTGATAAATTCTTAATGAAATTAAGCCTCTGAACAAGAAATCAGACGTGCTTAGTCTCAACTCGTAAATTTTTAATAGAGCTTACGCAATCTCATCAGCACTGCTGGCTTCAAAAGAGAGAAATTCTGTTCCGTGTGTGACGTGGGTGGCAACTCACTCTGCTTGCTCTCCCTTATAAATCAAGTGCGTGCTCGTACTACAAGCATTTTAAGTCAAAGTCTAAAGCTCGGTATTTTCTCCAGCGCAGCGGCTTCAGAACCCGACTGCTTAAATTTTCTAGACTAGACTTAGACGGCATTTCATTTAGAAGTTCAAATCTTCGAGATTACAAAGGAATGATTTCAATTATCCATTCGTCCCGACACACACTGAACAACACGTGTGTCTAGTGCCTATTTATCATTAGATAATGAGTTGTGGCTACAGTGGCAGCGTTGGCCTGTTAAGCCTTTCATAAAGTATAAAAATGATTCCAGCTGTGAATCGACTCAATAAAACAGCAACGAAAAGAATTCAGGACCATCAGCAGATTCAACAGATATCAAACTGAGCCGGCGTGGGAACGAGAGCTGGGCTGAAAGACACTACATGGCTTGTGACAGAAATAATAAATAAATGGCTTTAACACACATTTTCGCTCATCGTAATGAGAGAATTCTTTCCAGGCCGTTCCGAGTTGCAATCGCGGCTATATTCACGCAATTGGAATAAAATACTGAGACTCCAACATCGGGTTTCGCCATGTTTCGTGGGTTTTGATTTCAATCATGCCCAGCTTGAATTCGAATCATGCTCAAGGCCAGCCCATTCCCATCGTCTCGTCTCGGTCGTGTAAACAGATAAAAATGCCACGCCATGCCTCCATACAAATATATACAATATGATTTCCATTAGTATGATTAACTTTAGATTGCACTGACAGCAGAAGCGTCCTGTTCTGCCGTTGTCTTGTTTGCCATGCCAGGCTTTCTCGTTCGGGAGCTCCCAATGCAATCATTTAACTGTTCATTTTTGAAAATTCCTGCCACTTGTCTCACCAGGTCACACGCCGCACGCAGGTGGGTTAATTTAGGAGGCAGATTTTAGATTTAGGAAGTCGAATACGAAATATGTTTTGGATTATCATATATCCAATTTCTCCGCTCGCGTTCGCCGTGGCCATGGCGATCTTGTCTCACTTGCGTCGATGCAGTCTGCATCAGAAGTATGAGATACTTCGGGATTGCTTCGAACATGACGACATGACGTTCGCTCATGAATAATTGATAAATGGATTTCTAGTAGTGTTTTGTTTTGGTTACTGATTTACAAATCCGGCAATACAATAATAAATTTTCTGCAGTCAACCTAAAGCGTGCGTAGTGCTTATGAAGACATTCTCCACCGTAATGGCAGTTCCGTTACGTCGGTCGGTGATTTGCGAATATATAAATAATGCCCGCGTGGGCTGGCAGACGGACGCCACAGACGTAGCGTCCAGTCAGAAGTTTGGTTAATGGATGTTCAGGGCTGCGACCTCTATTTGCTTGATGTTGAAATCACTCATAACTCGCTCATACTTTCGAATTAAGACATGAAGCTTGTCACACATTAATTAGCCATGATTAAAACAAGTAAAACAAACAACGCAAGGTCAACGGTTGACCGACAAGGAGAACCCTCCTACCTAGTCCTACATGACAAAACGCCTGGGAACATCTAGAACGCTCCAGGCCATTATTAAGGAAGATTTGAAGAAAAACATCCGCAAGAAGACCAAAGTTCACGTCCTCACTGAATCGCTCAAAGACAACAGGCAAAGGAATGCCCAGAAACTTTACGAGGAGCATCTGGCCGGCGATAAGTGGGAATACATGGTCACGCTGCGCGAAGCATGGATATACTTGTTCACATGCAATTGCCGAAGCAAGATTTGCTACGTCCGAGAAAGACGGTTATTCCAACAATAATAAAAAGTTCATGATCGTGGCTGCAATAAGTGGTCGTGACGTGCTGGTGCTGATTCAGTCCCCGAAAAGGTGAAGATTAGTTCCAATTTCTATATCGAGGAGCCCCCAAACCATTTTTGGAAGTCTAAGTCCCAAAGTTGTACCCAGGAGTAGAGCGCAAAGTCTACGTGCATCACGATAAACCCACATCCCACGTCCAGGCAAACAGATGCTTATGCAGCCAAGCTGGAGTGAAAATTAGGAATTAAAATAATCCCGAAGCAAACATCCCTGTCAAGTCCCCAGATATCAGCCCTCTTGATTTTTTCGGGTTTTGATACCTCAAGTAGAAGCCCATCTCGCGCCATGTCAAGTCGTTTCGAGGATTGTGGGAAGTCTTGCAACAGGAATGGAACTCAATATCCGTCGAAACAATTCAAAGTGTGTTGACTCATGGAAAAGACGTCTACGCATGGTAGCCCAGAAGGGTAGAGGTCATGTTGAACAAACTAAACTTATTCACAAGTGTCGTTTGTACGGTCTAATTTGATTAAAACCGATCAGTCAAATATAGGTCGCAGCCTGTATTATTCGACAATTCGATAATAAAATTATCCTTGATCTTTCACCGAGCTTAATATCGTAGTTCGATCTCTGTCTCCGATTCTGACGTTGATTCTTATCATTGTGAGTGCAGGAAATGGTAGATTCTTGGTACTTCTTTTAACGCAAGGCGCTAGTCTTCGAGTGCCACGTGTACGGGTCGACCTGTCCAGTCTGTCGCCACGTGTATGTATGATTTCGTGAAGAAATCACAGATCATCCAATCGCCATCCCTTTGATTTTGGCGCTTTATGCTGCTGCGTTTCCTGCAAATAAAGTAACGCGATTCCGTTCTGCTTAATTTCGCAAGCAATCCCAATTTGTAACAGACGGCGCATTGGCGCGTTGGCTCAATTTGTTTCCGTTTCTCTTAAAGCTGAGCAGACAAGGAAAACGGAAGCTGAGAATTGAATCCTACAAGTCTCTGCTTCTAAATTATGCATTGCACCCGGGTAGCGCGTGCTCTCGCGTCGGGCTGGGTCTCATTATGCAGCATGCACTGGCACAATTATTCTCCAGACTGCATGCATCTGATTCTGGAGTCTGAAATCTGAATTTATATTTCATGCTTTCGATCTCGTTTCTGCCTTCATTATTTTTTGCTTTTTACTCCCTTTATCATCCAAGACAGTGCAGTGTTTGGCAGTAGAGAAAGGAAAAAGTTTTCTGCCCTGCACAAATAATGCATAACGGCTTGGCATCGTATAGGCCGTATTTGCTCACTATTTTGTTCGGGTTGTTTTCTGTTATTATTGTAATGACTTCATCTTTTACTTTTGATGATCTATTATTCTTTAGGCTCGCTTGCTTGCTATCCTTTGCTGGACGTGCTGCTGCTGGTAGCTGAAATGTCGGCATATGTTTTCGGCTGCGTACAGGGCAGCGGCAGCAGCAGCGACCTGATTCTTCTTCATATCAGTTTTTCTTTTGAATAATACATGAGCAACGGCAGCGAAAAGAATACTCAGTCTGTATGGGCTCGCATTCGTAAGCAAGTTGGACAGGATATAGTACGTGTTTGTGTTGCATCCGTATGACGGGCAAAGCAATCTAGACATTTAAGTCCTGGAGAGGACAACTAGGAAATATTTTAACCTCCATTCCATTTAGTTTATGACTTGTCGCTCTTGCTGTACAGAAAAATTTCAATTTCACAAATTGGACGGCAACAAATGAAAGTTTTATACTGTAATTGGGAATTCATTGTCAGCATTTTAAAAAATTGCAGAATTCTTAAATTATGCAGCAGAAAGCAACTTGACTGCTGCTCCGCCTTGTCCAAGCCCCAGCTCTTAAAAATTACTTTAAGTACAGTTGCTTACGGTTCAATACAAGTTCAATGCATTAGGAATAGGAATAGGCGTAATAAGAATTTTCCAATTTAGGACTTACGATCTAAATTTCTTCAACTTTTACTTTTACTTTCACCTACATTTTCCTTTAGGTGATAGAAACGTGGCTGTGGTTTGCGGTTAAATTTTTTCATTTCGAGGAATGAGATTGTTGTGCAGTTCACAAAATGGGAAGTTCAAGTCCAGTCGTGCTCATGAGTCGTCTGCATTCCAGTTCCAACCCACGCCTAGTTAGTTTTTTTTAGAGTTTAAAGCGTAAGCCCGTAAACAACTTTTAACACGTCCACAACAAGTGCTGCGAAGTAGTGTCGTTATTATTACAAAGAATTAGAAGTTCTCAGGTTCCGAGTCGAGCCGTGCGGGGAGACAGGGACGGAGAGTCAGAACCTCTCGGGATTGAGAAATGGAAATGGATATGATCATTTGAGCTTCTTAACAACAAAACATGATCCTTTCCCGTCCTGTTCTCACTTTCTCTTTATCCCCACTCTATGAAATATCCAATATTTTATTTGTGCCGTACAGCGTGTTGTGCTGTATTTGACTTGAGGTTGGTCCGAGTCCGTAGTTGGTCCCATTTTCGTTTAGTTTCACACTTTCTTCTCCGGTATTCTCAAGTGTAATTTATTTTTCTGCTGCACGAAGCACTAAAGTCGCCTGAGCCTGAACCAGCTTAGCATGCATTCAACACTCCACCAGCAGTCGTTTCTCATGCGTCCTTGCACGTCAGGCCGAGTTTGGCCAATGCGCATTATGTAAAGAGATGTAAAGTGCAAATTAAAGCGTGTAAAATATTACTTGAAACGGTGTGAAGAAGATAAATTACCGAGGTGGGACAAGAGAATTGTGAGCAGGACTATTATTTTTCAGGAATTTGAGACTCGCATTCAGTTTGCTTGGCATAAGTACCTTCATATTTCAAGATCAGACAAAAACTCTTACTGCCACTACTGCGTTATTATTGCGTAGTCCTTACATTGACAAAGCCTAATGATGGCACACTACATCACGGCAATGTAATGCGATTGAGCTTAATCGCTTTCCACCCACGCATTCGTTCAAAGATTTCCGAATTTTAATTTCCTGTTTATCTTTGGAATTTGCTGGCGGGTGACGCCGGCGAGAGCACGTGACGTGAGCAATTTCTGCCAATACACGGTTCCGCATAAAAATAGAGGCACAACTGAGTCATTAATCCATTAATGAAATTCCGAGCGGTGCAGCGGTTTCCTCGAGCACCGCATACTTTATTAAATCTAATAATAGATCCATATTTGGATAATGACATAAGCCTGATCCCACACACATGAAGTGAAGCAGAGACTGAACTTGGCTGGAACGCAGGCTCGACTCGGAACTCATATAGATATAGAGATACAACTCACTGGCCTTGCTGATGGAGTCCCGATTTTCATTCAATCAACGTGTATATTCATTTATGTCGGTGACAGATCAAAAATATGCATCACGTCGGTGGCACGAAAGTGAAAGCAAAGCCTTCAAGGCTTGCCTGGAGGAATACTGACAATTGACTACGCAAATTCACTATCATGAAGGAAGAACTTAATGATAGAATCTCTTATACGTACACACTGATGAACTTATTTCACGGATCATATAGCAAATCAAAAATAGCCTTACTTTTCTACTGTTTTAGTGATTAATATAATGATTTTGTGTGATGGTTTTTCTAGCACTTATTTCGGTCGTTGAAAAGTTAAATTACATAATATATTGTGTGTGCGTATTTTGTGGATTAAATTCTTCACGAAATCAGAGCAGTGGTGTTTTTATTGAGCACCCGATTTCTGTCTCCCACGCTCCATTAAGCTTCAGTTCTTTCATCCACGAAATTTTAAAGTGTCCATCAATCACCGGTTTAATCGTCTAATGCCAGCATTTGCCAGGATTTTTCCATTCATTCAACCTACCATCAAGCCAAAGTACAGAACAATCACAATGACAGATTGCTGGGATGGCGATATTTTACCGCGGGTTGTCAAATCAAGTGTCACTTTGCGATTGCAATCATGGTCGCGGAAAAGGAACCGATTTGCATTCAGAAGATGAAATTTTTCTCAAGCACGTCTTTCATTCAGAAAACAACCATGGCGTTGCGGGAAAAGGCTCCGGGCGTTCGTGCATAGGTTTCATTTTCTTCCTGTCATCGCCGACGTATCCATCTTCCTGAAACATTTTTGTTCAGTGATGTGATGAAGGGAAGACAGGAAAAGTGCGCTTTTTTCCACAAAATTGTACTAAAAGTACAACGATTTGTGCCGTGTCATTGGGATTCAAGCATTCGAATAATAATGCACATCTTTTCTTTTTATCCACGCTTCCTGTGCTTTGCTGCGCTGCTTGGTTGCAGAGCTTGCGTTTGTAATTCTAGTATCATTTAACGAAATATTATTTCTGTACTAGTTTCCTGTTTTCAGTCCTTTCCTCTTTCCATGTGGTTATTTCATCAGCACTCCAGCATGCAACGCTTTGAGTTGCGTTGGTTGTCCTCTTTCACTTTTCCGTGATCGTTAGGTAGTTTCCTCCAGAGGAAATGTGAAGAGATGTTGCACATTTACTTTATCATCCGACTCTACTTGAACTCCCGAGCACCAGCCAGCAACAAAAATAAGGCAACATTTTCCGTTTATTTTCTTTTCTCTCAAACTTTTCTTTGCTCTCGTTCTTATTTGTCTTGTTACGGACAAAAGTTTGTTCGTTATTTGCTCAGGCCTAGGTCGAGTGAAGGTTTTGTGCGTGCTGGAGTGAAAGCACAAAGGTGCATTGCATGGCACTTGGTCGTCTGTCGGTCGGTCCAGCATCCACCTGTAGTTTTCGTGGTTCCAGTTCTACCGGATGCACAGGTCCAGCCAGTCGTTGCCTTACCTGGTTGCTTGCTGTGTCTACGTCTTCTATAGCTTCTTTATACGTCAAATATTCATAAGATGCAATGCAACAGTATATTTTTGTGCACTGTAATGTGCAGGCATCCAAATTTTTACCTGTATCGATCTTCTTTTCTAGCCTCACTCGGAAATACGTATCATCTTCCGCGTAGCTCATCTCATCCTCTCTTCCTGCTCCTCATTTTGTGTACGTTCCTTTCCAACTCGTACCCGAAAAGCACGATATGAGTAACGAAATGTTGACTGTCTACAAGTGTTCAGTAGCGAAAAGATGAACTAATTTTACCGATAGAATTTGAATGACTAAATTGGCATTTCCATCAAAGAATTGACGGCGTATCACACTTGTTCACGTTCACGTACATGTTTACATGGTCAACATATTAAATGTCCGAGAATTGTATGAATTTTAGTTTAACAAGAGCACCTGAACGTGAAATGAAGTGCCAGTGCCATTTCCGCCTGCTGCTGCCCTTGCCTTCAAATGAGCAACTTAAAGTTGCATTTGAAACGAATGCTTCTGAAAATTCGTCGATTTATGAGACTTAAAAAGTTTAATACATTAACTCCAAGTCCGCTGGGCACCCTTCAAGCTAGAGTTGGGCTCCAACCCTCTCGGCTTGTCTGTGTCCTACGTGTGTTCGTATTTTCTTGCTAAAGAGACGTGAAAACAAAACATTCTTGGACATCAAGTATACACTTGAGAGAAATCAACCAAACTCTTCGTCCTCTCAGGCTGCCGCTGCTGTAAGCTTGAAGCACGCTTCTTCTTGTTACTACTGTGCTACTGTTCTTTTTGTTTCGTAATTCCACATGAAAAGGACTTCATTCGTGTTCCTGTAAATATACGTGGTAGTAACGTCAAAGGGAAATTCTATCGCAGTCGCGTAAATCTTTTGAGGGAGTGTGAGATCGTATCGTTTAGCGGCTCATTTGGTGCGAAAGAGAAGGGAAAGGTGTGATCCTGTGATGGTTAACACGCTGTTACTTCTTGATGGCATGCGAAAAATGCGGGCGCGAGCGTCGATCCTTAAGAGAAGTGAGTGCTCTGACATTCCTCCGCCCTCAATGAACACAAGAATTAGCTGACCTTTTTTATGGTGACATTTTTTACTCAGACACCAATTTCCTGGTGGCGTAGCAGAACAGACAGGAGAAGGGCAACATAAATTTGGGACAGCGCAGCAGTTAATGGGCTAGCACAAAAATAAATTCCAGACGAGCAGTTAATACAGTTACTTACAATTTATTTACTCCAGTTTGCACGAAACTTATGATTCGGACGGTTGCACGTTAGAACCCATTGGTCTAATGGCAAACTGGCATGATTTGACTGCACTGTCGTGCCAATATGATTAGGAATCCATTAGGCTCCATTATAGCCTTCACTCAGGAAAAATTTCCGTTGTATTCCGACACGAAATTATATTTTTCATTAAGCACGGGTCGTAATTTACAAGGTTCTCAGGTAAATGCACTCAAAACCACCAACTCGACGTTCCCAACGCTTAATTAATATTTATTCCCGTTATTTGTCCCTTTAATCTTTTCTCATCGCCATAAAGTCAAATTTTATATGATAAATTAGATTCTCAAGTGCATTCCTTGCTTGGAGAGTGGATCAAAGGCTCATATCGCTTCTTTTAATCACTCGTGTTCTCAGCTTATAATTAATCCAGCGTATGCAACCGAGCAACGACTTTGAGTACGTATCTCATAAACTTTATTAATCTGAAACTTTAAAATTTGAACAGTTTAATGCCAAGAGAGTGCACACTCGAAATTTTTGCACTTTTTAATGAGTTTTTGAAGTTCTCTTAAATTCAATCACCACTACTATAGCGCAAGACACTCATAGCACAACAACCAACGACGTCGATACACCAATGCAATGCAGCCTTGTGTCAGAGATCCGAACCCACTCCAAAGTGTAAATCTACCCGAATCGCGCGCATGTCATGAAAATGCCTTCGGCACACGAAGAATGAACTTTTGAACTTTGACGTGGGCTGAAGATACCTCAACTTCTTTGAATAAATGATGATGTTTAATTGCAAAATTATGTACGCATTTGGATGAAAGTGCCAGTGAGAAACTTTATTAATAACAACGTGCGACGTGGCACACTTATAAGATTGAAATGCATATCTGAGGCAAGGTGTGTTGTGTTGTGTGCACGTATCAAATATCACCAGTTGAACCCGCAAACTGTGCAGTTGAATCAGACGATGCATCTCCTATTCTTTTCAGTTAAGCTTCTTAAAGCCGACTTACTTTTTCCTCGTTCTTAAATAATAATTGATGATCAATGCCGTCAGCCCAACAAAAATTCAAGGCAAAGCAAGGCAGAAATACTTCAAAATGCGAAACTTTCTGTATGATTTTCTGTCTTATTTGCATAACAGTAGCAACAGCATCAGACATCAGGAGCTTTTCCCTCCGATACAAGGACGGCAAGACACGCAGATGACGCAGAAGATGAGCAAAGGAGGCTCAAGAAGGATTAGAAAAATATAAATCGATCAAGTGTAATATTACACAGTAAACGCAAACGAAGTGAAAGTGAAAAGTTTTCTTTTCCTGGTTTTTATTCTTATGCAAAACGATGCAAACGAGGGCGAGGAGAACGATCGGTCTTTCTCCGCTTCTCCACGGCTCCCGCACGGACCGTTCGTTGGGCTGGAATGAGATGAGAAATGATTGTAAGACGTGTTATGAAGATAAGTGGCTATATTCGAGGAATAACGAGTCCGACCTGAATCAGCTCGCTTTTCTCTCAGTCTCAGGTCTCAGTTCTCCATGCAAATGCAAAAACACGAGGAAATTTACATATTTAGATGGGAATTCGCATTCTCATCGCGCAAACACGATAAACGGGTATTATTGATGGATTATTATGATAACTGCTGTACATTACCTCAGCATGCACGTGTGTGTGTGTGCACGTGCCATGTTTTGCGCCATAAAATGCACACGCTTGCCAGTGAACATTTCAATTGTCAGTTAATTTTGTTTTACTTTTACGCCAGCTAGGCATTAAGCCGCATTGCTTGTCCGTTCATTCTGCGGGCACGTGCGTAATAAAGTCAAGTCGTCAAGCGGGAAGCCCAGCAGTAGTCAAGTTATAGACTCGCTCTGGTAAAACTACGCCGATGAACTAGGACTGCTGCTCGTTGGCTCGTTACGAGTATATTATTTAGCTCCGTGGAGAGTTTACCCAACCCATTATCACTCTAATAACCATGCAATAAAATATCGAATTTTGCAATCATCCTCTCATCATATCAACATGGCAAGGCCCGGCGCACTCACCTCATAATCCCCTACATCTACTAATCTACATAATCCACATTTGACGCAATATTGAATTAACAAAATTACACGCTGGCTTGGGACCCGGCTGAATACGGAATATGCAATACGAAATTGAGTGTGGAGAAAAACAACACGCAAGATTAATTTAATGATTCTAAATAGCACTGTAATGGGATACTTCTGTTTGTCAGTACTCACTGTGCTTGCTCTGTGTCCAAGTCCGAGGTGAAAGTTGGTTTCACATTTGCACGCTACAAGCTTAATATTCTCATCATTTCGACTACGCTACGCGGCAAGGCAATGCAATGTGGTAGCCGTAATTTAGACAACGAGCCATTGCTATGTGCTAAAGAGGAAATAATTTCATACACCATTGTAATAAAGTTATAAATTGTAATGGTAACGACGACGGAACGGCAAGCGTCAAGGCACATCTCGAGAACCACAAGAAACCAAGGCGAATGCGGAGACGCTGACTGCAAAGAGAATCAGAGAATATGAATGCGAATGCGATACCCTCGCCCGGCCTGGAATAAGCGTGAGCGTGTCAGGCGTAAGCATACCTTGCATTTCATTGTATCCACAGTTGGAATGGCACTGAACTGGAAGAGAGAATGAATTCATCGTGCCATCGTGCTTTATATGTACAACGCAATGTGGGTCGATACGAGTACAAGCACGGAAACGAAAGCGAAAGCGAGTTCAGCGGAGAAAGTTATGCGGCATGGTTTCAGGCTACCAAGCCGCCGCTGCGCTCCTGAATGAGGATTGTACAACAAGTAGTTGGCAATCGGTTTCCACTATAATAATAATAACTTGGAGACTTGTAGCTCAATATTCTGCTGTTGCTTGACTTCGCCAGTCTGGCCTGGGCTGGCCACAAGAGCAAAAGCAACAGCGAGCAGCTGTGTAAGCAGTGCGCTCTACGCTTGGCTGAGTCGCACTCATTATTGCGAGTCTTGGCCGCATGCTCGATCGGTCGGTCTTCTGGTCTCATGCTCGCTCCCATTATTGTCCTATGGTACTTATTTGGGCTGGCATATCTTCCAGATTACTATTATTATATTAGCGCATTACACTTGCTCCCAGCTTATCTCGTGCACTTCAGAGAAAGTAAATATTGAAACTGACAGTGAGCGAAGATGTAATTCATCTTGAACTTGTGCCCAACGCTGCTGCATTACTCGAGGCCAGACTCGCCTTACACTCACAAGATTGAATTACGGTTCAATTAAGTTTAACACTGCTAGTGGGTATCGGCTTTGATTATCTTTAACCAGACATGTATTTTTATAAATCTTTCGGCTCGCTTTTTAGAATTCCATTTGGTGAAGTCCTATTCGATTGAGCGGGCATACATTTTTAATGCCGCGAAAATTGAGATATTGGATAATAACTTCTGCCTGGGTTGGACTCATTTGTAATTGCCACTTCAACCAGACACGGCATACTTCTATTTTATTGGACACCTGTACACTCGATATTAAAATGCGTATATTGGAAGCCTATTTTGGAATGCGACTTGCAAAGCTTCGCCATTACAAAAAGATAAAATGAAAGCATTCATTCAACCGTTAGGATGAACATAAAGTCAAATGAGCAAAAATTTGCATATAAATTTAATATTAAGAAATCCAGTCGGCCATCTGCCCGCTTCTTCTGTTTACTTAAGAAGCGTACGGCGTACGCTTTTTTCGTCCCGCCGTCTTTGTGTCAGGCATAAGATTGTCATTTCTTAAATATGACTTTTAAAGTATTGAAAATCCGATTCAGTGAAAGAATTTGGAAACCGTGCGCAGTGAATAAATTTTATTTTCGTGCATTGCACGCGCGAAGCGGCTGCGATTTTTTATTGTAGTACATTGGCGATGCACTACAATAAAAAATCGCAGCCGCTTCGCAGACTTATTGCGATGTGAGACTTGTCTCGTCTCTCGGCTTGTGTGTGTTTGTTTATGTATTTGAAAGCGGAGGCTTAGGAACATTTCATTAAAAAGAATCCTGCTAAATCTGGAAATATTGTAATTAATGCTTTCACAAGCTTTCCACTTCGTGCTTGCTGGAATCGAATCTTTCTCGCGACCGTGCGTAGGCGACGGCCGACTCGCGCTCGAGTGATTTCCTCTTATCACATCGTTGTTATGAGTGTCTGAGGTTAACTTTAATTTATGTCACGTTGAAGACCCGCACAGCACAGCACGTCAAAGCGCAGGCTGTTAATAATTATTTTGCTGTCAGCTCGTAATTACAGCAAATTCAACGTGTACGTGGGATGAAATGTCATCATGGAATATTAATTTCCACACACAAGATTAGAATCAGCAACATTGTGATAAGGTGTCACTCATTCATTACGGCCCTCACGTCAGCTAAGCGAAGCGCCAAATTATGCAATGTGAGGACTTCAAGAAGAACGCAAGCCCTATTTAATGAGTAATGAATGGACTTTAAGTGCTTAACCACTTCACACCAGACAATTTGCCGTCGTCGGTTTCGCGCAGGTTTCAAATCATTAAAAAGTTACATGGAAAGTGTTGAATGCGCAAAAGTAGTACAAGATTATCGGTGACATTCTGAAATGTAGCTTTTCGCAACTTTTCACCGACACTTGGAAACTTTAAAATTGCGTATGACACGTCGTAATTCAGCTGCATCATTAAGCAGTCATGTCATTTCATTCCATGGTTTTTGGTTTGACAAACGTGGTAACTGCGTCTGCCACACGTCTGCGACAATCACACTTAGGTTATGTATTCTATACTCCGCGTGCATTTGGACAACTTTACACATTCTTGACGCATGTAATTATTCAACAGTTAGCAGGCAGGCATGCTGATAAGGAAGAAAGGAAAGGGCAGGCGACACGGCCATTTTACATTAATGTTGTAAATTATAGATGATAAATACGCTTCTTCTGCGTACGGAAGCTATTTACAGCCTACGCTAAAATGATTTCCGCCGTTCCAACGCACAGGACTTTAAAATAGAAACTCTCAAGGCTCGGCTCGGAAAATACTCGCGTAAATTGAATTTATAAGGAAGTGTTACGAAATGCTGACGACAGTATTTTTCTTTTGCCATCGTATCTTCAATTATTAATACAGGTTGTTATACAGTACAGTCAGGCTCTTAAATTAGAAACATTTCGTTGCCACTTTCTTAGAGACTTTGTAATAAAGTGGGTCTGGTTCTGATTGTGGTTTCCAGAATTCTTCGTGGATCAGATTTTGAGTCGCGGTAATTGCGGAACCAAAGAAGCAGGTTCACCTGATAAATGGCTCAAAATATTCTTGTTCACTCGTTCTTCTTTCACAATTGCTGATTCCAACTTTTTTCTTGCACTTTGAGTGAATCCAGGAATCTCGGTGAAAAGTCTTCGCCTAATGAATTACAATGAAAAAGTTGAGAAATACAAAATAAGGTTTTAATCAAGCTGAGTAATCAGATTTTCGATGATGAAATTTTTCCATTCTGATTTTTGAATCTCAGCTCATTAGTGTTTTAAAATCTAAGCATTCTTTACGAGAGATAAAAGTCTGATGAATGTGACAAGCACCAACTGGATGTAGAAACGTGAACAATCAAATGACAATTGTTGCCAGTTTTACAATTTACTAACTTCTTATCTCCAAGTTCTTCTGCAGATATTTAGAATCGCCTGAAAAGCTACCTATCAATTGTCTTTTAAAATAAACTGGGTACGCTGGGCACACTGTATGTAAACTTTAATGGAAGAAAGTATTTGGCGTCCACTCACAAAAAGCTGCGAGTTTTTGGAGCAGAACTGACCCAAAATCTTGAAGCTGGATCCACCAGGCTTTCAGGCTATCAGAAAGAAAATGTGAGATATGTTTCTGACCTAGAAGAAAAATACATTTAAAGCCGACAGGAGTGCATAAACGCGCAAAGAATTTTAAACAGGGTTAACTCTTTCACGCTGCACACCGCTTTGTGGACTAGTACAAAGTTCCATCATCGGATGGAACTCGAACAGGTTATTTCCTAAACGTTGCCGTTCGTTGCACGTACACATACAAAGGTCTAGTAACAATAAAAGGCTTAAGTCTCAATTTTTCTTTGGAACACTTTTGTACGATTGCTTTTGCCAGTCTGGGACAGGACAGCGTTTGGTGTGGTTCCTATTTCAATTCAAGCGAGAGGAAGAAAGTTACAAAGAAATTCGGCCCGAAAGCAGAAGAATGTTTGATCACAAACGGAAATTAAAGTGCAGACCATTGACTTGCTGCCCGTCCCTCGAAATGGGAGCGCAGGCAATAAAATAGTATTGCGTGTACGAACGAAGAAGTGCATATTCTAATCAATAACGCAGACGGCATAACACAATTATTGATATTCAATAGTCAGCGGTAATTACAAGCCAAGAAATGGAAGCCGGTTTGAGATTTCGGTGCTTCCAGACGCCGGAGTATCTCATTTGCGATTTTCATTCCATTTTCTTTATCCGTGCACAGAAAGGAGCCTATTTTCATGTTTACAGTGCACATAGAATTTCCATTTTTATAGAAAAAGTATTTCCATCTTCATGGCCATCCTATTGACAAAATCATCATCTCTGTCATTACATTACTGCGCTTCTCCAAATACTCGGCATTCTGTTGACAAAAGAAAGGTGCGTCGTTGGTCTTTTTCCATATTCCATTGATAACATTGTTTACCTCAAATCTTGAGAGAAAGTGTCTTCCCACGTCCTCGCACTCAACTCTCAAATCAACTTACGAAAGTTTTTCCTCCTGTCCGTCGCCCTGTTACCATCTTTTCTTTTCTTTTGGCTCTGCTTTTGGCCTTCTTGTTGAAAGATGATGACAAAAGAGGCTCTTATTCGGAAGAGTTACAAAAATGGACTTGTAAATACCGCAATCTCCGTGAGATGAGATCTGAAACTTTTCTTTGATATTTGATCCCTCTCTGAAGACAGTCGCACGTGCCTCACTTTGCTGTGAATTCCATACGGCGAGGAAATAAAGAAAGTTATTATGACACTCGTCCGTCCTTTCATTCAAAAATTCTGCTGATTATGAGTATGAAAACGAAATGAAGAGCTCGCATCGCATTCCATTTGCGTTTTCTGCTGTTTTCTTTTACATTTCATTGAATTTTGAGTTTCTTTTCAAATTCTCAGCTAAGCAGCGATGGCAAACAACCCGCATCACATCATTCCAATGCGAGAAAATATTGAATGCTCACTTCATTGAATTTCAAGATCTGAAAGGTAGATAAATACGAAGAGATGCACACGTCGTAGAAAAGTTCATTTCTGTCGGCCATCAAAAACTGAGATGATTTTAAGGTCTTGTTTTGAAATTGTGTTTACATTGATCTTCAAAAAGTAGTAAGCAGAGGTACTCAAGTCACGCGTGAGCAATTTCCAATTCCACGAGCTGACGCCTCTTCGGATTCGCCTTTCGCAACTTAGCATTTTTCAGCTTCTGAATTTTCAATCAGGATAATTTCCTCACAAACAGTGCACGATAAGCGCATTTCGCAATTCGAGAGCAAATTGGTATTTACCGAGTCATTAGTTCCAGGGCGCGAGGCAAAACAGTTTTTGAGGTTTCAGGTTTCAATCGCTGACGCCAATGCGGGAAGGAAGTCCCACTTCCTTTCCCTTCCCGTCTCAGCCTCGGCCATTAGACCGATATCAATTTTCCGAGCAATTATGTGCTCCTCAGTGCAGGCGAATCATTCCGGCGTAGAGTGGTACAAATAATTCACAAAAAAAATTGGTGACTTTATTTTTGGAAAATTCGGTTCCAATTTCACGCTTTGTTTCCAGTTCTTTTTCCCACGAGTTTCAAATTACGCAATTGAGAAAAGTCGAACATAATTAGACCGTAGTCAGAGCAATTTTGAGGGACACCGCGTTGGAAGTTCGCTGTGGGCTGTGTGGCAGGTGATTCCAAGCAGACAAATTCTAAATTATTGATTCAAACGCTGGAAATTGGTTCAGCTATTTATAGAGGCCGTCGATAATAGGTTCTCAGTGAATCATTCTTTCAAATGTAGGCCAGGCTGCGATCCGTGATGAGAAGAGAAGAATTTCAGTAACGAGAGCATTATTAACCGTCTTATATTTCTATTTCAGGATGAATGAGCAATCCTAATTAAGAAGACCCGAAAATAGAATTGTGTGAGGCAAAGAGTTCTCCAGCCTCCAGTCATTGTGCAGCTGCAACGTTGAAAGTTCTGCAGCAACTCACAAATCAAAAGGTGAGGTACTTGAACTCATTAACACCAAAAAGGAACGTTTATCATTGTCAAATTGCAACGGAATGCAGTGCATTGCAGATTGCAACGTCAAGTTGAGCAAGAGCAAGAGGGAAATTACAAGTTATGCGAACTGAACTTAATTAAGTCACGCTCTAATTTTCGACTTCACGCTTCTGCTCCGGAAAGGCGCGATTCTAATTAGGACCATTCCAGTTGCCTCTTCCTCATCTGTGTTTTTTGCTTCTTGATTTGTACTTGGCTTGGGATAGCGTACAAGTGCATCATAACGCTGCAATTTGGAAATTAACCAATTACTTTTCTCGCCCTGGAGAAACCCGTCGAGACTTGTTTGTCCAACTAATGAATTCTTCTCGTTCGTTTCTCGTCTCCTACTCTGAATTGTACCAGTATCACCAAATACGCTGCAATTGTGTCCAGGATCTAAAACGTCAGCAAAAAATATGTTTTGTGCTAAATGTCCAGGTCAATCTGTTGTTACCTGAATGACTGTGTGTTTGTTAACGCTGAAATAGTTGGACGCAGAAATGACAGGTGGATGCCCACAAGCGGAGCGAGCGGTCCTGAAAATGATCATTTTCTGAATTGTCTGAGGTACTTACTCGCCTAAACCATACAAATTGAACAACGCAATTCTCGTTAGATTATAAATTCCACTGATTAAAGTTAACTTACCTCCCTGGTTTATGTTTGTACACGAAATGAAGAACCCTGTTATAAGTTCTTAAATGGTGAGATGAACATGAGATCTGCTGTCATTTTTCGCCCTTGACATATCGCAACTGTTGACAAGCACTTAATGAGATATTAACGACATTTGAGGGTATTGAGGGTATTTCTAAATTCTAATTCGGGACTACAGGGAACATTATCGAGATGTGTGTCATAAAAGCATTTACTTTTGACACATTAATATCTTGAGCTCAATTGTGTGGTACAAATTACGTGTGGAATGTACAGGGAAAGTGTTGTCGGTCGCGCGAAAGGTCTAAAAAAAATGGCTATCCCATCTTATGTTATCGTATGTTATGACTTGACTGTCTATTGCAGTTTGATGGTTTGGCTTGCTCCTTCAAGTCCTTCATCCAGGAAGCAGTAGACAACCTGACAAACCCACTCATATTAAAAATCTCATCAACGGCCAAAGAAAGGGAGTCGGAGAGCTTATGACACAATGTTTTATATCTTGCTGGTCTATCAACATCAATTTTAATGTAGTACGCAAGACACATTAAACAATCGCCCTTCATCAATTTATGAAACCGCATTTTCTCCAGGCTCATCAAGGCGGGCAGCTTAATCGTGTGAGTTGTGGCTTGTGGAGCAGTCTTATGGTGAAAGCCCGGGCTAGACTAGACTAAAAGTTATTATGCGTTTGAAATTACGTAGTAACACAGTTTCCATTCTGAATCTCCGAAAATCAATTACATTGTCGGACGGCCCGGCTTTTCTTCTGCTGATCATTTATATTACCAATTGAAGACGCATTGTACTGTGGTACTGGATTTTCCTACGACCGCACCGCATAGAATCGAGTAACCAGAGAAGAGAATTCACCAACATCGATTTCCGGTACATGTATTGCTATTACCTGGACGCGTTCTGCATCAATATCAGCACAATGTGCACATTCTGCACATATTGATGATAGCCTTTTCTGTTGCTTCTGCTGTGCCTTTTGCTTTTGCACTCGGCAAGTTAAGTTAAAGGAGCAGGAGAGGGAATAGAGATAAAAAATGTGATCAAAATACATTACCTGGTCACTAAAGGCCAAGAAATGAGATGGGAATGGAATCTCTTATTTCAGCCTCATTTCCACTTCGATTTCAGCTCAGCTCAGCTTCGACTTGGACCTGGACTTACTCGAGTGAAAGTCCATTGGCGCTTCGTTATTTCGTATTATTGTTTCGATTCGTAGTCATTTTCTTTGTCTCGCTTTTCGGTTGGGGTAGTATTCGATTCCGTAATTGCAATTTTAAGCCGGTCACAGCACAAGGTTTGACCTTCGGTGGACCAAAAAAGCACGATCGAGCAAATTGCGACGTTTCCCGAAAGGAGCGATTCCGTTTGCCTTGCCTTCCATCGGCAATAGCTATTTCACAGGAGTTTAAGCTTCTTGCTTGCTTCATACTCCATGAAATACAACATCGTTGCACAAAGGATAAAGTCGGATAATACGATTAAGAGAGAATAGGCTCGTAGACTGTGGACGCTGGACGAGGGTGAGGGCGATGGACGTAAAACGTGTTGTATCGACAAGTGTCCGCAGCCTGCTCAACTCCATCCTTTTCCTGGCCTTTTTACAAGACAAGTTCCTTACTTCTTGCAAGTTGCAAGCTCGCAAAATGTATCGCAATGTGCATGGATTCTGGACCTTGTAAGCACTTGATCGTCTTAGGTGCCAAAGTCCATGAAAGAAGATTACTTTTCTCAGTCTGGTCTGGGTCGTTATCCATTGTGTTGTTCCGGCCAAGTCTTGGAAAGTCGAATCGAATGCACACTGAACAACGCACGTAAGTGAAACAGCAGCAGTTCAAGAAATTAATTTGAATGAGTGTCAAAGTGACCACGCATCGAAAAGGTGATTGTCTGCAATGCCCGCCAAGCGCAAAGCATACGAGCACGAACCATTATTGTTGCTGCTGACGAGCGCTACGCACATAATTTAACATACATTAACTCGACCCACACGAATTGAGCAAGTTTCTCATGAACGAACTTTCATTTTTATATTTCCCATGAAAATATTATTATTGATCTGGGTAGCGCGGCAGGTCGGCCCTGTGAAACTTTTCAAAGAATCCAGGCGAAATTTATTCCGTTCACGTTCATTCATTTGCAGTTAGTCCCATCCTCCATCTCCATCTATTTCAGACAGTTCACGAAAGTTGAAGCGAAAGGTATCATGCCGGTAAAAACATCGGCATTAGCGAAATGGTGAGGTCACCTTAGCCTTAATGGGACGAATGTTGGGGCGGTGGCGGCGACAGTAATCTTTCGCGGTGTAATCCTTCATATTGTCATGTGGTTTGGTTTGACTTGAACGCGTTGATTGATGATGGGGTTTGATGATGATGAAGTCAGAGCTCGAGTCGACGTCTTGGGCGGTGCGTGCCGTGTCCGCGTGCATCTTGCGTATATAGATGAAGAGTGGAGTTTGTCTGCGTGCTATTGCTGTAGCGGTTGGAACAATGGCCGGGCGAGATTGCACATAAAAACTCTGCGCCTAAAATTGGCGCACGTAGTCTCAAGTTTTGTCTACGGTATGCACGAAGCATCAGGAATGAAGAAGTCCCAGTGCCAGCTCGCACAGCGCCGAGTAAGGCACAAAGACACGATTCACACACGCACGAGTTTGCAAAGTTCCATCCAACTTTGCATTGTCTTTTTGCCCCTGTGAGTTTGATGGATGAAAACATGGACGGGGGCCATTAACTTTCTCTTTCACTTGGCCTGGCTTCTATTTCTACCCTGCGCCGCACCGAATACTGAGCTACCGTGGAGAAAGTTTGAAGAATGGAATCACGAGCCTGGCTGGGCATACAACAAGCATTACTGGCTGTCAATCATGAAACACAATACATAATGCATGGAGGTGCGGACTCACGGACCAATTACGACTGTGGTATGCGGCCGGACATTCATTTAACTCCATTCAGTTTGCCGCTGAGTTGAGCTATTTCTGGGTCGTCTGCGTTCTTGGAGAAAGGTGAATGATTTATCGAGATTTTTTTTGCATATTTGCGCCCTGTGATTGACTTGTTGTTGACATCAGAGCTCATACGCAGACACAAATAACATAAGCAGTTCGTCTTGCACTTTTCCCATCAGCAAACAGGACGAGTAATTAGATTTTTGAGACGATGACATTGATGGATAATAACTGCGACAAATGTTTTGAATACGTCACTTAACAGGAGCAACATTCACGTTAATAGCTGCTGTATGAACTTTCAACACGAATCCTTGTGGGAGAGAAGTTTATGACAGGACAGGTCGTTTCATTCTTAACTTTCTGCCCTCGTACTCCCAAAGCGAGTCAAACACAACGCATTTGAATAGATCGTGCTCACATGGCATGTGATCTCGCTTGTACTGTAAAAGCCATAATGCGTAGACGTGGTCCGACTTTCACTGACTCAAGATAAAGTGGCACGGGCAACATTTGCACGGGCAATGAGACTTGACAGTCAAGTCTCATCTCGGGCATTCATTTCACTCTTTCCTCTGGTCGTCTGTCGAGCGGTGTCAAAAGTCGTGTCGCTGCTGTTATCTTGATAAGTGTGTATGACAGCCGCAAATTGTTTTTCATCTGTCACAGTTCTGTCCCAAATGTGTTCTCAAATGCAAGTCGACTTGCGCTCAAAGCCAAATTGTTAAACCGAGTTTTTGTAGCTCATCGACCTCTTGTCGTAAAATATATCAACAAAGGAAAAAAACAGGAGCAAAATAAAGAGAAAGTGATACTTGAAAGTTGTCGAAAATCTTAACTATCAAAATACTTGTATAGGAATTGTATTTCAAGGTAGTCGCAGCTTTTGAGGGATCATATTTTAACTTCGGAAACGGTCAATTTGTATACCCCACGCATTAAGCGCCTGCCTGGCACGAAGACGCCATTTATTCATTCAAAAATACGAATTCAAATGCTTAGAAAAAATAAAGCTGCCAGAAGCTGGGAAGTTTCTGTGTACCAGAGGTTAGTCAGGCGAAGGCTCAACGGAATCAGTAGCTTGCAAGAAACCAAAGCTCCAGAACCCTTAAACTCTTGTTGATGACTTTGCAGTTAAGAAGAGATCCTGATTCTCGACATGTTGGTGTATCATTCTGTTAGCAAAGCGTCACCGACAAGATTCAGATTTTCTCCTAGTCGACAATTGCAAATGCAGAAACCACGATTTTTCGTAAGTGGTGCTTAGTGTTTAAGTTTACATTTGCATTATTCTGCAACCCGAAAATAATGATGATCTTCTCTCACTCTGCAAACACCGAAACATGCATGAAATGAATATGCTAACGTCGCTATGCGCGTACGGATTTATTCACCAAAGTACTGTCATAAGCAACAACTATCACCCTCCATCTTTCTTTTTGATGACTACCTGAAAAGTTTTCTTCTCCTCGTTATCTCTCGCATGACGATGATGAGTCATCATACTGCCAGTTGCCTGTCACTGTCACCTTGATCGTCTTCCACAGATCATCACAGTCACAGCCCACATCAACTGCGCAATTGCTTCATTGTTTAGCTATCTTGGCTTGCAACCAAAAATATCAGGATCTTTCTCCTGAAATGCCAAAATTCAATTGATGACAAGCGATTAATCATTCTTGTGTGATTTTTTTCTGAATACAATGCCCATATATAAAATTATCTTTATGCCCATTAGCCCGCCTCCCGATGAAATGTGCTTCTCTTGTCCTGACTTGACCTGACCAAGTCAAGCGTTACTGGTGTTTATTATGACAAACAAATCCCAGGTGTTCAGTCCCAACTGCCAAAAAATTTCCATTGCCTTTCGGCATTTCGTCAATCTGGAGCATAAAATCTGTCGGTACAAATGTGCTCTGGAATGAGCCCGAGCCCTATCCTTTCGCACGGGTGGTTTGGCGTAATGTGATGTCTAAACACGTACACGCAGGTTAAACACTGTACTCTTGATGTGTTTTCAAGCTCGGTAATAAACGGAGCCCATTTTGCTAATACTAATTCCCACACTTAAACTCACACCTTCCATTACACAACTCACTTACACTCTTTCTCTGTGTGGGGAAATGAGTCTACTCTTCTACAGCGCAAATATAAGTACAAGAGTACGCACAGAGTCACTCTGGATTTATTTTATTCAGTACAAGGCGCAGGGCTTGAAGAGTAAGCCTATTTGTTCAGTATAGCATAACAGGACATAGGACAAGATTCATGGTATTAGTAGTTGGACTAGGACACGGTGACCTTAAGTAGAATTACATAATTCCATGACACGACACGCCGATGGCACATGACACAGGCACAGATCATGCAAGCGCTTACGCTTACGCACGGCAACGACGAGGCACAGGACGTAAATCTTTGAATATCTCACTTTCTCTCATGTTGAGTTCAATTTGCACGGGGCCGCAGCGAGAGCGACGGTAGAGGCCAAATCTCTGTAAGTATCTGAAGTTGCAGTCCTTTTCCTAGACTCCTGCTCCAGATTCCAGCTCCGTGTTGTTTATTATTGCCAATGTGTGTGTAAAGGATTATGAAAAAGTCCTGTTAAGTCCTGCTTCGTTCGTCCCGTGTGTAAGTGTGAAAAAATAAATCCAAAAACACGCTAGGACACGGATCGATGCCCGTCACCCGTGTGACACTTGCAAGTTGCAAGCATGCAAAAGATTTTCAGACTGTTCGGGAAATTGGAGCGAAGTAATCCCAGGCTACTTTCACACGTGAAGTGCGGCGTTCGGGATATTGAACAGGAGCATGACCGAATTTGAATTTGAGATAAAACGTACTCAGGTGAGAAATACGCTCCGTGGCGCACCGGAAAAGGAAGACTCTTGATTCTCTCGCAAATTTTCCTGCTTTTTACTTTCTGATTTGGGCCGCCGAGTTCGGAGAAACATCAGCCATGAGCGAAGAGACAGACACAAGAGTCTTATCTCAATCCGACGGCGCGGCGGCCGTATTAAGCCTTTACATGAAATTTACATCTTCGATATTGAAGCACTTGTTCGTATGCTGAAGACTAACGCCTTAGCCTTACTGTTACTTTTGCTTTTTAACACGTGCTGTCAAGTTTAATTTTTTCTTGGTTTACCATACATTTATATTAAAACATCTTGGAAGCTTAGAGCTTGGATTATTCGCGAGGTCTTCGAAGACATCGAAATTGAATGGGAGTTCAAGTGGAACGTAGGGAACAGGCCAGGAGCGCATATATAAATGTCAAACTCGCATGAAGGCTTACCATTGATGACTGTGTTCAAAACACAAACACTGCACGCAAAAACGAATGTGAAAGTATTCCAAGAAAGAATTTTGCAGAATGAATGAAGTAGATCCTCGAAAGAAGCTTCAGATTCGGTTGGTTCAAAGATCAAAGAGCTGCTCAGTGAATACGTGCACGCACATAGCCGGAGTGCACGTTGACGTTGCTGTCAGCTGTGAATATTAATATTGACAGAGCCGGAGTGAAAACTTGATCTTCTGCTGTACTAGCCTGTACTTCTATTTTTAAGGCATGGAGGTGTTTTGTTGTCATTTTATGTTTATGACAATGCCTTAATGGGAAACAGTACGACGTACGCCGTCACTGCCTTCACGCGGGCGTTATGTGAGAAACATTATAATGCAATTTGTGGAAAACAATGGCAAATTCCATTTGATCACATAATGTATGCAGTATGCTCTCACTCACTCCCTCAGGAGGCAGGCAAGGATTTTGCATAGGTCCCCCTTCTGAATGCGATTTACAATACACATTTGATTTGAGGCCATACATTAGAATTTGCATTGGGGTTTTGGAACAGCGAAATAACGCAAATTGAAATATCTTGTACTTTCGCATTAATGCAGAGATATAACTTGTGCATTTCTCCCTGTGCTGCACTCAGCCACCCGCGCATTGTTCTTGCTCTCATGCAAAAGGCAAAATAAATCTGAATTTGGATTCAAATTGAATTTATTCGAATTTAAATTCGATTGTGATTGTATTCATGATTTGGACTTGGCTTGTTGGCTTCAGGCTTCAGCTCTCATCGCTCTCTAAAACCCGAAACTCATAATCATCGAACGCGAGCACTAAAGTTAAATTTATTGAATCGGAAGGCAAATTTAAAATTTCGTTCGGAATATTTATTACGCCAAATTTTTCAATGCTTTCACGGGCGCGGGCCTTTGTGCCATAATTTCTGTGCTGCAATGATGGTATTCGTTATTCTCTTGCTCGATACAATCTCGCACAAGATACATGGCATGAAAACTCCGATAACCATCAATTTCATGGTTGCACTCGCTGCTGCTTGAATCTTTTATTACGGGAGAGATTTATACGCGGCAATATATTTTTCTAAATTGTGTACAATATCACAATCACATGCTCGTGCGCATGTATGTGTCTTGTGCCTCTGCCTTGTCTTGTCTGGTCGATTCTCATGGGTATTAAACTCTGCAGTAAGATTGAAAGTAACTGCATGCCACATGCCACAGCTTATCTAAACTACATTGACGCATGTGTGCATATTTTCACTTGAAATTTTTCGACGCAGTTTAGTACAAATTGTACAACAGTGTAGGCAAAGTGAGAGAGAAAGAAGAATCCTCTTCTGTCTACAATTAAACACTATAGTCTAAAGATTCATCACAAACTACACACAATGTAAACTGAAAGGACTGGAGTGTATCATGCTATATAGCTCAATCGACCAACGGCGCACAGTGGGGTATTCACGAGAATTTGGTGCGCTGTGCATTTTAGCATATGAAAAAGTTCCAACTTTGGAAGCCAATAACTGCCTTCCGGATGGACATGGAAAGGTGGTTTTTGC
>WIXG01000708.1:0-25331 GCA_009869945.1 Mesaphorura yosii
CAGTTGAAGGCATCTCCATCCTCCCAACCCCAGTTGAGGGCTCCAACAAGCTCCCAGTTGAAGGCATCTCCATCCTCCCAACCCCAGTTGAGGGCTCCAACAAGCTCCCAGTTGAAGGCATCTCTATCCTTCCAGCCCCAGTTGAGGGATCCAACCAGCTTCCCGTTGAACAGGACAACACCATTGTCAGCTTCTTCCGCAACCTCTTTTAATCACCTGAGCTGATCAGTTCTGATTTCTATAGTGTTATTGCTGCATTTTAAAATGTAAAAAAAAGTATTAAAATTTTGTGAAAGGAACGTTGTGGTTGGTTTGTTCCACTTGGGAGGGGAGCTTATTTGATTCTTGCAAGTCGTGAAGGAATTATAGAATTTGTGGTAATAAGGTACCAACGGTAATGTCAGGAGATCTTAATTACGCTGGATTACATCTGGGAGATTTTCATCCTTCATCCATAGACGGATTCTATATGCTATTGGGATCAAATCCATGCAATGTGGTAGCATCTGACATTTGATGAATATAAAATTTTACGAATATTTAATTTAGCTTTCATATCCGTATGTGGATGTCATGCGTCAACCGTACACAAATAATTACTCCATTTAAGTTCATAAAGCGAGAGAAGTCGGATTAAATTCTTATACGCTGTCACTTTTAAAGCGAGGCGACAGTGGATATTGAGAATATTACAATACGGAGTGAGATTTCTAACTTCATTCTGGCTACAAAAGGTGCGTGTTTATGTTTTACTCAAGGAAAGAACTCAAAATTTACAACGATGAATATTTTTGGTATTTTCTATATGTCCTCCGCCTAATATGGAGACCAGGCGTAAGCGTCGCTTCCACGTGGCGAATGTTCTGTCCACTTAATCTTTTTTGATAGCTGACCATACTTCCCTGATGAGTTTCTACAGTCCTTGGGGCGTGGTGAGCGCTTCCGAAAAGGCCTCCTTTTGAGATACCCAAGCCCCCAAAAAATTCATTGGGCTCTCATCGAGTGACCTGACTGGGACGTCGCTACCTGGGATGATGTAATACCAAGTCTGGCTTTGAAGTCCTTCGCGTAAACTTGAGTCTTCTTTCCCGTGTGTGAACTGTGGAGGTCATGGTGGACGATGACTTTGAATAGCCCTCCAGAGTACGGTTTTGGCAGCTCATGCTGAAGTAGAGGTTTCAACACTTCGGTAATATAGTAGTCAGCCTTGACCTTTACTTTTTGGGGGAGAATTGCTGCTGCCAAATTCCAACCAATAGCTTTGGAAGCGTAGGAAATGAATGAACAAATGATTTCCGACTATTACATCATATCGTAGCGTAGTAATGTTGTTACAACCTGCAAGGCACGATCCCGCGAATGTTGACTGGTTGAAATGTATTTATACGTGCTGCTACTCTTGTGGAGTTACAACACAATTCTTCTAATGAGATTCGGTTAATTTGAATTGAATCTTACTTGATAACATAATGCACAGTAAGTATTAAGTTTGTGAGAACCCAACATTTGCGCAATCGAATCAGATAATCGCTAACGCTGTTATATTCCGTAATTCTTAGTTGACTCTAGCTCATTCAGTACTCTTATCTGTTGTCTAATCAGGTCGTTTCCTCGTTTCAAGTTAACTGCCACAGAGCCATTAAGTACTCAGTGAATTCCCAGGCACATGAGGCCCTATTGATTACAAATCACAACAGAGGAAGGTAAGGAATTCCGTGAAAGGCAATGGTCAATGGGGAGAAATAGATCTAAAATGCTTTGCGCCATTTCATTCAACAGGCAAGGCTAGACTCTGAGGATGCTGCTTCGAGTCGTGAAAACAATGTGCAGGAGCTCAACCTGCTATTCTCGACTGCATCAATACCACTTAGAACCCAGTCTTCAGCGCAGATATTTTTCGGCGGTAGTCGCAGCAGGAAATGACGCAGTTCCACCAGGCGCTGGCAATGGCACACAAGTTGGAGGACTAAGACTTACTGATTCATGCATAGCTCAACTGAAGAAAATTGCGGACGGGAAGTTCCTGCGCGTAACTGTGGAAGGTGGTGGCTGCTCCGGTTTCCAGTACAAATTCACGCTGCAGAGTGACGACTCACTTGAGCCTGGTGATAAAATGGTCGAGAAGTCCGGTGCTCGGGTAGTCATCGATGAAACCAGCTTAGATTTCTTACAAGGTTCCACAATAGACTTTCATACCGAACTGATACGAAGTGCGTTTCGCGTAATTCAGAATCCTAAGGCAGAACATGGCTGCTCATGTGGTGCGTCGTTCTCGATTAAGGTTTAACAACGGAAGCTTGAGCCTGACTATTACCTAAAATCCAAAGGCACCTGTTCAATGACTCTGTATATCAAGAATGTGAATAAACTCTAGTCAAAATCTTTAAAGCTCCAAATCCCACCAGCACAATTTCATAACTCATGGTCGGCTTGACGCATGGATGATTGAAAGTTGCATAACGGAAGTACTCGCTTTCCTCTGAAGAAGTTGGCATTCATTACGAAGAAAATTGGGTTGCTTTCAAGGCGAAATTGTGGCAGAACAATGAAGGGATCTTTCCATTTCGTAATTAATGCAGATTCCTCACGAAAGAGCATTTCGATGTTTTACTCAGTTGCATCGGTTTGGGCTAATTTCCTTTAGCCGATGTGGTATAATCATATAATCTCTAAATGAATTGCTTCACAGACTTCAGAAATTTAGGTTCTTAACCATAGCATAGAATGCTGTAAGATTGCCATCATATCTCAAATTTTGATTTACGACTTCAGTTGAGCCCATGCTCCTCGTTCACTGTTAGCACTCCATTGTTTACAAAGCACAGCTCCAAGTCAATGCAAGTCTCACTCAAATCAACACCTGCCGGTTCTACTGTATTATAATTAGCTCACAAAGAACAGAGTGAAGAAATTAAGAATGAAATCTGCAGTCAACCTTTATTCGCCAACGATTGGCAAACACAACTGCTGAGTACATCAATGGATTTGGGACAATATCACAGTTCGAGCGCTGCTCAATGATTCAATCTTAAATGCTCTCTCATCGCTTTTCATCTCTCGAAACGATGAAATTGACTGCGACATGTGTCTACGATGGCGACGGAGGTTTCACGTAGCTACCGTGAAGGCATACAAGCAGAAACGATGAGTTTTAAGTTTACGTAAAAGCACACACGATCGATTACAAAAAGAATTTTAGTTTCACTTTCAAATTGAGGTTTAGAATAAAAAGTTATACAATTTAATTACATTGTTGCAATTTGTGTTCAACGACTGGCTGTCTGAGCTTCAACTCACGGTTTCGTGTGACGACAATGGATCCTTCAGCATGCTAGAATCCAATTCTTGCTTACCCTGTGACCTCGCTCACGTATGGCATGCCCTCCTCCCCTCCACCCGGCTCTGTCGACGGGATTTCTGTCGCTTCGCCAATGCAACGGATCTTCGAATTGCTATAAATACAACCAGACTACGATTTCAACAATTTCATTTGTTGTGTAACTGTTAAGTGCACACGTTTGTTTTTCTTATGGCCTAGTAATTAATTTCAGTCAAGAATGAATGGGTATTTCTACTTTGTCGTTCTAACTGCACTCGGTGAGCTCAATCATACGATAGTACGCGTCCAAGGCAGAATCTAATTTGTGGCGTGTTCAACAGTCGCATGCACAAATGCCAGTATAGACACCGGTTCCACGTCTGCTAAGGGGTCCATCAGTGCGGACGACGGAAAGAGAGACAAGCGAGGATTTGGTCAAGGAGCTGGTGGTGGATATGGGGGTGGTAGCAGCGGTGGTTATGGAAGTTATGGAAGCGGAGTCGGAGGAGCTGCAGCCATTGCTCAGCAAGCTGCGAATCAGGTATGCTTGAGAAGTTAAGGAGAATTGGCTGGAATCGATTCTTGATTGAAATAAAATTGAAATGAATTTTTGATTCCAGGCGAAAGCTGCCCAAGCTGCTCAAGGTAAATGACGGGTCAGACCCATTTGCAGTGGGCTACGAAGGAATAACCTCGTCTTAATTTTGCTGAATTTCACAGGAGCTGCAGCGTATCAAGCAGCACAGCAAGCGTCAGCTACATTAGCTAACCAAGGTTCAGTCTTTAGCCTCATTTACAGATAGATGACTTGGCATAATCCCTAACTGTCATAAATTATGCGTATTTCACAGCATCTCAAGCTGCCCAGCAAGCCCAGGCGATTGTTGGTAAGTAGAGAATTCCGTTGTATGAGGTATGAAGTTCATAGGTGATTGCAATGTGTATGATAATTTTTCACAGCCGCCAAGCAGGCACAAGCTGCCCAGATTACTCAGGCGGCTCAGGTATTCAAATAATTTTTTCAATTTAATCACGCATGTAAATACCCAACTAATTGTGTTTTATTCTGTGGCTTTCCAGGCAGCCCAAGCTGCAGCTCAAGCAGAAGGTGAGTCTGTCAAAGTAAGAGTACACGCTCTTGCTCTCGTACAAGGCTAAATCCTCGTGATACTTGTAATTCCAGCTACTCTAGCAGCACAAGTTGCACAGGCGACACAGGCGGTTGAGTCGACTAAAGTTCAGGTAATTTCCATTCCCGCAAATTCGTTTTTCTAGTTTTTCATGTCGGGACTCTCTCCTGAGATTTGTTTTGTTTGATTAAAGGCGGTTCAACAAGCTCAGGCGTTAGCCGCTGCGGCACAGGTAATTTCTCGTTCTATTTGAAGACAAAAGATGAGGTACTGGCCACCGCATTTGTTGATGGCACTGCCCTGTCTCTTTAGGCTGCTCAGAATCACGCTGCACAAGCGGCAGCTGCCCTCCAGGCTGTGTCTGCAGTTCAGGTTTGTTATCAGCATATACTTTGGGACGCTTTTGGACGTTTCAACATTTTACACTCCACATTACACCTTTGCGGCCTTTGAATTTGTAGGCGGCGCAAGCGCAGATGGCTTACCAGGCTCAGCAAAACGCACAGGCATTAGCAGGTATGAGATTGCGGAAGACACGCGACCCACAGAGCGTGAATGCAATTTTAATTTTAATTTCATCAATTTAGCTAAGCAGCAAGCAGCATTGGCGGACTTGGCGGCTGCTCAAGCGGCAGCGAACAAAGGTAACGTCCGAGAAGGGACATCTGACATCTTTGAACTCATGCTTTCTCTTTCGATTTCAGCTGCAAGCGCTGCGAGCCAAGCGCAGTCAAACATCAGAGGATATGGTCATGGCGGGCATTAATGACTATCACGCGTTTGCCAAGTAACCTAAACATCAATCAATTACATTGCGTATGAGATTTGACTTTCACAATTGCGGGGTTGAAAATAAACTCAGGATTCTATGTCTGTGGCTAATATTGTGATGTGCTTAAATAAACAAAATGCAGAATGTCCGACGAAATGATTGCCATACTCAATTCATGATGTGAAGCGATGGAAGGAGTTCTGATCTTAATAAAATCTTCTGCCTGGGTTTACAAAATAATAATAAAAGTAGTTAAAACTAACGACAGAGTCGATATAATTTTTAAAAAATGATCCACGACTGCTTGTCCGAAAGGAATAAAAAGTCTACAATCTTAAAAAGACTTGTACATGTAAAGTACTTATAATAAAACTATTTAGACCTGAACCAACAATGCAGTTTGGAAACGCAATAAAAAGTATAATTTGTTAATAATTAATATCCCGTTCATCTCTCAAGCCATTCTAATCTTTCGACGTACCGCTGTCCAGTTCAGCAAATGCGTCTTGATCCGCCTTTGTCTTGACTAGGTCATCCAAAACCTCCATAACGTCGGCTTGTGAAGTGAGAGGCATCTCGGGGGATTCAGCGTTCATGTCCTCGTCACATTCAATTTCTGGTGACTCCGATCGCGGGATTATTTGCTCGTTGTACTCTTCGCCCAAACAAATTACATGTCGTGGAGTGGTGAAGTGTAACTTAAGTAATGAGTTTGACTCGCAATCAACTTTCTTAGACCTAAGCGTGTAGTAGGCCCCATCTTCAAAATCGACGAAGTTGCAGTTTAAAATAGACCGGAGATTCCAAAATCGGATTTGGTTATTCTTGAATGCAGCTGTCAAAATATTCTGACTTATTGCTATACTAGTACAGTCCGAAGGACACTGTAACTGCGATAGCACTTCTCCTTGAGCAATATCCCAAATTCGTATTACAGGGTCCGAACCTGTACAAAGGGATTATCAGTCAAATCAGTCTCTAACAAATTCAGCACAAACCCAACGCTTACCGCCAGCTATCAGGTACTTTCCACTCTCGTGAAACCCAAGACAGGTGATTCTCCCGTCGAATCCAGTGAACACTCGCGCCATATTGCCGTCGGAGACAGACCATAAGCGGACAGATGTGTCCAATGAACCAGTCGCAATGTAGGCTTCATTTGGGTGAAATTTTACTGCCTAGAAGAAACCACGGAACTTAGAACTCTGCAGGCTGTCGTTACCCATCTAAATAGCTTACAGAGACACCGGCATAATGTCCAGCTAGCAATCGTACGTAATTCGTTCGCTCAGGCACCCAAATTCTCGCAGTTGTATCAATTGATCCCGTTGCGAGTAGCATCCCAGATTCTGCGATGTCCAATGAACCAACGGGAAAACTATGCCCTCTTTTCAAGAAAAACACAGCATTACTATAAATTCTAACCAAAACTTAATAGTATGTAATTGAAGGTAATCTTACCGGTACACCGCCTTACATTGTTGACTATCGACATCCCACAACCTCATGGTACAATCTTGGCCAACTGAAAACAAACGCTTCGTCCGAGGATGAAACTCGACGCCAAATACACTTCCTGAGTGCCCAAGTAACTCTTTATTCGTCCCGGGTCCACTAAAGTCCTTTTCTGATTTTGCCAATTCCGAGTCTTCATCATTATCCACAGGTTTCTTGAGATATTCCAGCGATATGCCGTGACCGTCTCGCATTCCAAATGCGATCATGCTTCCAGAGGGAGACATAGCTCCACAAAGCGGTCTGTGTGTATTCCACGGATTATTGTCGGATTACAAGTTGGTTTGACATGAGTTAAAAGTATAACGTAGTGATGAAATATTCTTACCTTCTATTTGTCAGGCACAGACTCAGCATAGGCAAATCAGCTTCCACGTTTTCTCGTAGTTGCCTGATGATATCCGCTGCTCTTGAAGGAGATCTTGTCGGATTTGTCTGCGGCTCGATGCACGGATATTCGACGAACTTTTCCGCTATGATGGCAGTGTCTTTCACTTGAATGATAAAACGGTTGGAGAACAGGTGAAGCATTAAAGGACACGGAGTGGCTAATACATGCTTTTTCAGACTTTCGAAAGTGGCTAGGCTTAAAATGAATCGTCGTTCCTGATTACGAAACGCTTGCAGAGGATCAGATTCCTAAGAACAAAGATTAAATGAATTTGAACAGATTAGATACATTTACGCAGATGGCAGCTGACCATTTTACCATTACTTACGTCAAAACACTCGGGTGATGTTATTGTAGCAATTCGAAATAAAATGTCGTAGCTTTCTTGAGTCGCATCTTCTGTCAAAAACTTCTTGCTAAACTCCACATAGAGTCTTAATGCCACTGGAACAAGTCCAGAGGTAAAACATTCCAGGTAAAAGTACAGCAGCATTGGCACAAGCATTGGCTTGAGCTCCAAACTCATCGTCAGATTTTTCCTCTTAATCCTCAAGTAAAACGCCCAAAATCTAAATTACGAATAAATTACAGTTGTCACCCACATGTCTCTTTTTAGGCCAATAGTCTAAAAAATTAAAACTAACCTTTCTATTTCTCCAATTATTTCATGAGCTTCGTATTGAGGTCCGAACGAAACGCAATTTGAGATTGAATTCTCATGAGAAAGTATGCTTGCAAAAATTCCTTTCGTAATAACTTTTTCGGCTCTGAGGTAGGGCTACATAAGAAGATTGCTTGTTATTTTCTTATCAATCTGAATATGAGCAGGCAGGAGAATGTCTTTTACCTGCAGGTATCCTCGTTTCTCCAGATATTCTTCAATATTCTTATCAACAAAGTATTTGACGTCTTTAATATTTGTGGTGTCATCATTCAATGCCTCCATAACTCTTGTTCTTCTTGCATCCTTTTCCACAGTCGACTCACGAATTCGAACAAGGTTGAAGTTAGCCCCTCTGAGTTCATGACTCTTGAGAGATTGTCGCCTGGCAATGAAGGGCAAGTACATCGTTGTGGCTGGGGTTTTTGACGTTGAAGGTATTGAAATTGTGAATGAAGCGGAAGGACCAATGACATCAGTATTGAGTACAGGATTTGAGGAGTTTTGAAGGCCAAGATAATCACCAGTTGAGACCTCCTTCTTGACTCGAGAAGCTCGAGCTTTTTTCGCTGGAGCCTTGCGCGTGTGACTGGGAAAATCTGTCGCAATATCGAATTGATACTTCGGACCACGCTGCTTTTTGCTATTAGGGCCATTAGCATTTGAGTTTCCGGGGGATGGACCACTAACAGGGCTTGGTTCATTTCTTTTAAGATTTCCAGGCGTGATGTTTTTAAGTATTTCCCGCCTCAATTCTGAAGGAGCATCGACACCAGCCGGACTTCGCGTAGAAAGGCTCCCAATAGACACAGGCAGAGCATGCTTGGGAGTACCAATACTGTCAGCAATGGAGGCATTCGTTTGTTGTGGCCCAGGTCCGGGCTGAATACTGAAATCATTGTTCTCCTCAGGTATACCACATTCGTCAAAGTCAGACTTGTAAAGAGTGAAAGATTCGCATCCAGAGCTAGCACCAATATCTCCCAAATCCAAGCCGAAGTCACTGCCCAGTAACTGTCCATTGAGAGGGGCACTTCCAGCTACAGCGCTAATGAAGGTGGTGGCAGCATTGGTGGGTGCGGATGTTTGCTGTTGTGGTTTGTAGCTAGACTTGGGAATTCTCATTTTAAGGTTAAGAAATGCAATCGACAGTATTCATTCACTCGGCTTCAGAAGCAGTTCTCCATAATAAGGTGACAGCTGTAAGCAGAAAATGACTTCATAGGATATCCCTTTTGCCGTTGAAATCGAAAACTTAAATATTGAGGATGGAGAGTCAAACACATACCTTCAGTGGTCCATGAATTGTATTTCTGGCATCATGACGGGAAACCGATTCCACAGCTGGCAACCTGTCAGTAGTGAGATTGATTGAGATCATGATCGACAGCAGTTGGTGGTGGATAGTGCAGTTCGACTTCTACCGTGTGATAGGCTTTCCAGATTGTTAGAAAAACGGACATAGAGCTGGATCGGCAGGGTTAAATATGGTTTCTTGATTTCGTGGATTGCACTTGAGAGGCATTACTTTTAATTTTTCCAGTCCAAGTCTAATTATGCTAACATAAATGTAAACGTGTCACAAGATCACAACACAGACACACCAGAAATTGAAAACCACTGTCGAGTTCAAAAGCATCAACTCGCGGTAGCTGCCTTATTAAACTCTACTTACTCACTGTTTCATTACATGGCTTTCTGTTGAGTTGAGAGAAAGTCAAATCATTGCAAGTACTGCGTTGTGTGTACCAAAATCTTTTAACTTTTAATACACAGAAGTGATTGTCAGATTTTAACATTCAACTAGTCAACCAATTCAATAAATCGTTAGATTGCATTTCTTGTACGAATGAAGGTCGAATTGCTTCCAGCAGCTTCGTAATTTTGTTTCTGTCGCGCATCGAGTCGGCTCCATATTGAATGAGTAAGCATTGTTGCAGTTTCTGTTTCCAATCCTGTACATGTGCATTTTCTTTCAACGCGCTGATATTATCAGGATGGGCTTTCTTTTGACACCTCACATGACAGGTGATGATGGTTAAAACGCAGCTTAGTCTAAACAAAGCAAACTGCGATATTGGGATACAATACTCGTAAACTTGTGCGAAAGATTCGGCAGACGCTTGCCAGTCTCCGAGTTCGTATTGCGCTAGCCCCAATTGCATTAATGGCTTAATCAGGTGCAGGTTGGTGGGTTGCGTCTGGACCGTGTGCAGAGACTTGACTTTGTTGATGCATCGCTGAATGAGGTCGACATTGTTGTAGTTTATGTCTGACTCGACGATTTCCTTGCAAAAGTTTGACAAAACGGTTTCACGCTCACGGCACACTCTTTGTCCTTCCAGCCGGTCATGGTTGCAGAGCAAGCACTCGCACTGAAAGCAGTGCTGGATAAATAATTCGCACCGTTTCTTGTACGGCTGGTGCGGATCGATGTAACTTATCAGCAATTCTTCCCCTTCTGCTATGGCTCTTGTGCTGCGGATAATCATCAAGTTCCCAAATATGCTCCAGTGACAATTCGCATCGAAGCAGGTGTGATTCAAGAAGGATGGGAAGTACCAGAGGCCATAGGATGAACCAGGGCGTTCATTCAGTGAAAAACTGGAGTTTAGTCGAATTTGGTGTCCCTCGAAACTGTTATGAACGCAAATTCCAACAATCCATTTGTTCAAGTCGTGTATTGGCTCCGTTGACTCCCCGATTTCACTGTCTTCTGAGATGCATCCTAACTCTGGACCCGCGTAAAGATTTAGTACTCGCTTTGTGTGTTCCTTCGAGGATTTGATTAGGCTCACTAGCGATTCTTGAAGCGCCTGGAACTTTAGTACGTGGTTTTGGCGCGTCGCTGAATCACTGCCCACTGTTTCTCCGTGCACAATCGCCAGTGCCTTTGCTGCAATTACGAGTTGACCAGGATGAATGTTTTGAGTCGCCGCAAGCCCACGACCTTTCGCTTGAATTTGGACTACCTTGCACGGGCCCAGGTAATCTTGTTCACTAAATAACTCGTACTTACAACTATTCGAACTGAAATCGTAAATAAAATCCTCGACGTATTGATTAATTGTAAGCGGCTCACTTTGTTCAGGAAGAAGTTCGGCTATCGCACTGCTGGAGTACTCCATTCGTGATTTATTGCTTTGGAATGGAATGGAATCCATCTGAAGACATAGCCCAAACATTTACGCGGCGGAATCATTCTGGTTCAGCATAAAAATAGAATTCTCGACTTCCTCGAGCGAACGTGTGTGTGTCAGGTTCTAAAAGACAATGCGAACTCATGCCAAGAATCCGGTGCTCTATTGTTTGTAGAGCTACCCGGCTACTTTCTTATCACTTCACTCATACTACTTATGAAAGGTTCAATGAATTCTCCTCCGGAAGCCGGTTGCCGCTGCTAGATTGACGACAGTATTTTCAAAGTAGCAAAAACACGGCAGAATTTTATTCAAAATTAAAGAAAACAGAGTATTTGGTCAATGCAGAATTCTTACAACACACACGTAGAAAGAAAAAGTATGACCATGTTAAAAGGGGAGTATTTTCTGATTCAATTTTCAAAGAAACTGTAGAGGTCATTTCTAAAATTACCCACATTAAATGAGTCTAGACTTCTCTAAACTAAATTGCACTTGATTAATGAGTAGTCATCATAATACTGTAGTTTATGTTAAAGCTCTTAAGTACGCAATTTTAGCTCTCGCAATAAGTACAAGAATGGTGAATAGACACGGAAGGGAAAGGCTCCTACGAGACTTTATGTACATTAATGATTGTCCGTTATTGCACTTGGTTTCTTGAGACGCTAGACTAAATTTACATACAAAACTGAAATTCAGATTAAAATGAACAGAATTTCGGATACAAACAGTACAAAGAGAATAGATTCAAGGCTGAAACGTGTAGAAAACAAATTGAAAAAGAAATTTGGTTCATATTCGCTGAAAAGTGATTACATTACACGCAAAGAAAGTTTTTGAAACAAAGAAGGTGCTGATCTTGCTGGATTAATCCTCACGGTATATGATTTGCATGGGGCGCTGAGTGGCAGTCATCGTCGTCGACGAAAGAGCGCGTCCAGCATTCAAGCCATTTACTGAAAATCAAAGCTTATTTTAGCAAATCAAGAGAATAAAGACACGGTGAGTCAAGTATGACTTAATATTTAATTGTTTTCGCAATTTACACCTTTCGACATAATTCATAAGCACCTTGAGACTTGCAAGACTCTGCCCTATGATTCACGACTCGTTTACTTCGCAACGTTGTGCTACGAAAAATGGCAATGTTTACGCTTAGATTTCTAGCCCTCAAAATATTTCGAAACGGGAGCGTGGCTCAAATGAATTCACGCAAGCAAGGGCCATGCGACTACGAAAATAAGATCGTTAAGTTGTAAACCCAGCATTATTTCATTACCTCAGAGGATTTCAGGACCAGCCAGACCGCGTGAATGGCTCCGGGCACCCAACCTAGGATAGTCAGAATCAGGTTGATGCAGAAATCACCGCCACATCCCTTGAGAATGAGAACTGCGATGGGTGGAAGAAGAATGGCAAGAACGATCATCAACAGATCTGACGCTTCCATTTTGGCTTTCGACGGTGATGTTGATTTCAGTGGACGGAACAATTAATCAGCCTTTCAACTTCGGACCCGAAGACACTGAATGCTCGAATGTGAAATTTACAACTAACGCCAAACTATCCTGAGATTCGTTTCTCCGTGCTTTACTGTTTTCCCGTAAACAAGAAAGCTTCACACCCTCGAAAAAGCTGCTTGGGCAGGGCGATGCAGTGATATCTGCAGAAGGAACGGAGCAGAAGAGATCAACAACAAATGGCCAAATGTATAAACATGAAAGGCGTGAGTGCAAAGTGGAAGCGATGTGAATGCGATCTTGAGAAGAGATGAGACAAGAGTTATTTTTAGCCCCTGGAGTTATTTTTCCTACGCGTAATGTGTACGATGCCTGAACTGCGTTGCAACAGCAGTTGTACTTGTTATTTATTGTTTGGCTGAAATGAATGTTATATATGGCTAAAGAACATATTAAAAGTGAGTCTGAGGTCTTGGCCCATTGTTCATACTGCTGCTACAATATTTGTGGAATATTTTCTATTTTCTTGTCTGCATTTGTAATGTTGCTTGAAGTGCACACCTTGAAACTTAAAATGTACAAAGGATACAAATTTTTATGGCTGTTGGTTTGCATCATCGAGAGCCTAAAAAGTTAATTGCTTGCAGACAACGCAACGCGAACGCTGAGCTTTTGCCTTTCCACATATTCTGGTCGTATGAACACGTACAAAAGTGAGACCACGCACAGACATAGTCTATAAACAACACTGTGTCAAGGAAATGGTTTTAATGTGCTTTTATGGGTACTCAGAGTCAGAGGGTTGGTTGAGAGACGCCAAAGGCAACAGTCATATGGGATTAGCTTGGCTGACAGCCTCATTAGGTCTGTCCATTTTTAGAGGATTTCGTTGAAAATGAAAAGGGTGAGAATTGACGAGTGAGGTTGCGCAGACGCAGAATGGTGCGGGAGATAGGATGCAGGCCAAGTTAACTTAACACAAATTGAAACGAAACAACACAACACGGACAAACGAGAGAGCGATGATGTATTTCCAAATTGCAGATGCAATCTCTGAGTTGACTGATTAAGCAAATATTGGACTATTGTAGTTTAATGTTTACTTATTTTCTTATTAAAACAATTTGCAATCCACGGAACCATCGTGGGCGCCAGTCGCGTTATCACAACCACAGACGCACACGTCCTAAATTGCCTCCGTAATTTTGGGATTACTTTTGACCACCAACGCTTTGTTAGCACAAGAATTTGAAATTAATTTCGTGCAAGAATTTCATTCACGTTATTCGAGATACTGCTGAACGGCAATTTTTAATCACGAGGAATTCCTGGCCCAAATCATGACTGCTTCTAAGCTTCTAATAATCACTTTGTCGTTTTGTGGTAATGACATATGTCCTTCTTGTAATTCTCTGTCGTACATGAAAAGATTACAAACGCAAACAGACGGCATATGGCGCGTGAATAGCAGAACGTGCTCTACATTGTGGAAGCTTTGGATCTGAACCTGACACAGAAGCTGCCCAGGTACGGCGAAGTAAAAAACCACCGTATCAACTGAAACTAATTAAAACGACTGTCATAATCATATCGCACGAATTAAATTGACAATTTAAAAAAATGAAAAGAAAACGAATCCACCGTGAAATGCATTAAATGAATCTCCGTTGGACAAGCTCACGCAATTTTTTTCAGGAAATGATTATGCCGGCCACCTGCTCTCAATATCGGGCAACAATAAGAAGACAATTGCGTAATGCTGCACTTTGTATCCGTATTTTTTAAAAATAGGTGTAAATTGCAACAATAGTCCCAGGTCCCGTACGTCATAAAGCTCATAACTTTGCAGTTCTGGCATTGAAATGACGGATACGCTTGATGAACATAATTTTATTTGTAAAGTGATGCAGATTCCTCCACGTCATGGTAGACGGAAGACGAACTAACAGCGATTCTTTTGTTGACGAACTGCGAGAGCAAAAAAGCAAAGTTTCTGATTTCTCAGTAATTATTATCGAAAGTAACGGTGAGAGTTACACGTGTCCGTAATCCGACGCAAGCTGCCCCAATACGGACACACACAATTGTTGAATAGTTTAAAATTAAATTATCTCCTCCGAATGGTTCGATCAGAAAAGCGTCATTTGATTCTCTCTGAATATCTGAAAATCTGCCCTGTTTCTTGCGAAAATGGAAAAGAAGGTATTGTAAGACGCGGCCGACACTTGCTCCTAATTCGATGGGCCAGTTATCGACTTAATGTTTAATTACTTAATTACTGTCTTCAATAGAGTTGCTGACGGAGTGTCAAAGCTGAAGCAAACTACTCGACCGAAAGACTGAATGGCAACTTCTTAACATTTTAACAGCAGAATTAGTTTTTCAGTCATTTGCCGCAAGACAGAAGCAACACTAAAAATGCCGTCTTGTTTCAGACCTGCCGAATTTAAATAATTGCCATTCCCATTAACTTGTCAAGATTCGATTCAAGTCAATTGTCACACGTTTATCAGCTTGCAGGCATTCATTGGCTCACAGTTGGTATTAATTAGCTCGAATTGGAAAGCCATTCATTATTATTGCCATCGGACAAATTATTTGGTTATCTATTGGTGTGAGTTCAATGCGGGAAGCAGCATTCAACAATCATCACAGCTGGGAAAAGTCAGTCGTGCTGGTCCACTCTAGAAATAGATTTTTTGCCACGGCGAAGCCTCGCATGATGCCTCTCGCAAAAAGTCGTTCATTTTCAATTATGAAGGAATACCGCTATAGCTAAATAATAGAATAGGTGAGTAGAAATGAATAAGAATAAAATCCGAAATGGTGGAGATCTTTGTTGATAATGGCTGAATGAAAATGTAGAAACCACAAGTGAGGATGCACCAGATCTCTTTTTATATTTTGTGAAAAGCGTCGTGGATCGTGGCAGTCGGGGTTCAGGAGCTGACGAAGCCACATTTGACTGTTACATCGGGCCGCCCGGCGTATCGGCAAACCATACGTGAAAATTTTACAATAGGGCGTGAAACAATAGACAAATCTACATACACTGTATGTGGCGATATAATTATTGTTATATTCATCAAAGGTGTTGAATGGGATCGAGTTCAAGTGAATTTTTTTCTGAGGTCCAAATTCATTGATAACGTTCAGAGGAAGTGTGAAGTGTCAGCGTCCCGTGAAACGGTGCATGAGGAGAGTACAGCGAGGATGCCCTGAACCCTGATTTTAACGTTTTCCTTTCCCGTGGCCGAGAAACCTTAAACATTTTTGAGTCTATATCTAAAATATCCGCAAATGCTCGACGCATTGCTCTCTCTGAAGTCAGATAATGATACTGATATCAGTAGTCCTCAGTTCATTTTTTACCCTGCAAAAGGTGAGTAAAGTACAATTTGTCATTGACTGCGACTTGAAGCGTAGCTGCGGGAAAGTTGAGATAAATAAAGACAAATTCTTTTACTAGCTGGGATACGTCGAGGGCCAAGTTTTCGCTCGTGATTGCAATGAGCAAATTATTGTCGACCACATCGTCAGATACGGGCACACGTACTGCTCTCATGCGTGTGGAGAGGCGAATGGCATGTGTGCCGCGGACGGATCTTGCGAATGTCCCTGCTCGGCCGCCGTAAGACAATAAGTAATTAGCGCCATTCTGCCTAACCAAGTGATCTGAAGCAAAAACGGCGGTCTTAATTTAAGGGCCCGGATGCAATGTTTTCACCTGATATTTGCCCACCCATGGCTCAAGACTTGCCCGATCCCAATCCAGCAGCACTTCCGGCCTGCATGGCGAGTTGTGCAGCAAAGTGCATCGGCGGGCAAGGACAAATCTGTGGTGAAGTTGAAGTTTTACAACAAGGTGGACAAAACCTCTACGCCAAAATATGCACATGCATTTGCCCAAGTGCTACTTGTGGAATGACGACGACGACCACCACCACGATGGCGCCAACTACAACAACGACCACGATGGCTACAACAACGATGAATTCAACACAAGTCGTTGTACCCGTAGCAGTAGCCGTCATCAAGCCATTGCTCTTTAAAAAGATATTCTTTCTGATAAAGAAGGGCCTACTTTACAAGTTGGTGCTATTTGGCACAGTCCTAAAGCTACTTATTGTAGGACTTAGCGTTTTGCCATTGATACTCTTCGTAGGAGCCGTATTTAATGGCATTGCGTCAATGATGGAAAGTTGGATGTTTAACAGCATTTATGGCATGATGCGAGTAGCGGAATACATCGGCTCATATATGTAGCATTAAGAAAGCGGTAGATATTCAATAATATACTTCTATTTATTCCGTCTTTGATTGTCATAAAATAAAACAAGTCGTGCAAGGTCGTAATCCTAAAATTAATGAGGAAGAATTTGATTGAGACTGGCCAGAGGAAGTTAAGCAAAAGCAAGTGCACTAAACTAGGAAGTTCCACACTTATGGTTCCAGATTCGGTTCAATCTTAATATCGACAAAGGTAACTTGTTGTTTCGACCAGAGTTACAGGCTAGAGGAAGTATGCGTAATTTCATTCGGGAGATTCTGTAGACTTCGAGTGAGAGACATTATTCCAAAACTTATTGTACTAAATCTATCGTTAAGTACTAACATTAAGTATCAAGTTTTCACCAGGTGGACTTTCATTAAGGTATACAATTTGTGTAACACAATTTGCTCAACAGTGTAATTTAAGCTTGACAGGCCATCAACTGAGAATCTTGTTTTGCCCTTCTGAAGAATTCTGTATCGGTTGAAGTTGACTTTCTGATGTTTGTGCTTCAACATCTTGTATCGGCCTATTGTGGGAGGATATCTGGATATATATAGACCGTGATATGCAATTCTGTTAGCCATGTCATCGTCTTCTGCGCCCCAACCCCAGTAGCGGTTGCTGAACCCGTTTACTGCTACAAAGTCTTCCTTTCGAAGTGCGGAGATTCCACCAAATATCGTCCGATAAGGCAGCTTGTATTTCATGGTGTTCACTGCGACGCTCATATGTCTTGGAGTAATCGGGCAGCTGTAAATATTTTGGTCGTTCTCCGGCACCAAATCAACATCGTGGAAAATGAAGCAGGTAAAGTTATCGATCTTCGTAGACTCCATGTATCCAACATTAAATAGCATAGCTCGGTTAAATAAATCAGAACCTGAAAAATGAGTCATAGTTAGACGAAAACAATCAAGCGGTACGAAGAAAAGAAGAATACGGAACTCACCTGTCTGTTCAACTACGAAAATGTTGTACTCTATCAGTTGTCGCTTCAGGATGGGATGAATATTGTACAGGAATATTTCCAAGTGCTTCAGTCTATCCCTAAATGGTAAGATAATGGCCACTTTGTCTGAGTGCGAGCAGTTTGGAGTAAAATGTCCACCAAATGCTATATCTGGATGAAGCGTGGATATTTCATCAATTGAAGGGGCATCCATGAGAGTTTCGATGTGCCCGTGTAACTGCCTCAAGTTCTCGCATGAAGTATCATTTGGAGAAAGGATTTCGGAGTTTTCAGTCTGATTGTAGTTATAAGCGTTCGCTACTTGCAACCTAATCTCAACAGTGCTTTCTTGTGTGGCTTTGACCCTGAGAATCAGGTTATCGATTACGAATAGTGAGTGTGATCGATCCTTGAACTTTGGCACGCTTCTTCTCGTTTCTTGAAAATAGAAGTACTGGAGAATTATGGTCAGCAGTAAGGCAACCACAACAGCTGCTTTGAAAGTGCTTTGCCGACTAGGCATCCTGCACTTTCGCCGGGTGGATTATTTTTTCCAGAAGAATGAGTACTTGGCTACATCTTGACGAGATTCTGCATTTGGAGCTCATAAAAAATTGCTGACTTCGTCGATTGTCCACGGAGCTCCATTCCCTAATTTCATTACGAGAACTAAGTTGCTCGTTAAGGTAGTTGTCAAGAAGATTAGCAGTAAGATTTTAGACCGGGAATCGCCTTATAAAATCCACTTTGCGCCAAAACTATCTCCTCCCTCAATATTAGCCAGGATCGCTTGGAGTTGAGTTTTTCGAACGCCCAGATATCGTGGTCACAATGTATGCACCTCACTTTTCCACAAAAGCATCTTTGGGATGCAGAATAAATTATTAAACATTTTTTTCTTGATTTTGACGCTAAATTTCGACTTTGATCACTTCTCACACGTCCCAGAGACACTTTCGGGGGGAAATGAGGTGGCCACGATATCTGGGAATCCAACAAACTTAACCCCACTCAAATCGTTATTGAAGGAGGGGATAATTTTGGCGCAAAGTGTCCTGGTCAACTTGTTTCTCCTCATTACTATATTTTTCCATACGAACAAAGATTCAAACGGCGAGTAGCGCACAGACTCCGATAAGGGAATCTTATGCCATTTGGACGACTCCATGTAATCGGAGTATTTCTTGTTCGCCTGGCAAATATTACTTGGGGGGTCGGAGCCCGATGGATCAGTTTCTTGACAACTACCTTAAAGTAGAAGCCATCATCCAGTATTATCTGTCTCCTTTATAACAGTTCTATTATCTCTGCCCAACGTCTTGTCCATATTCCAATGGGGAAATGGTAACTGGCGTTACGACGCAGTGAAAGTAAAAGTGCAAGCCTGAAATAATTCATAAATGCAGAAATCCAGTCATTAAACACCTGAAAACAAGTAAATCAAATCGAGCTCCGTCAAGTTTAATTTCGTTAATAATACTTACAGTTACATAGTTCCAGTGCTAAATTAGCAATAGCTCCAGATGATAATCATATGCCAAGAGTCTCATGCGAAGATGCGAATGCGAGTCCCATAATCCTCCCACAATTTTGTTAATCTCCTTGCTGCGTACGTTGCCGTTAGGAAGCTTTCACTTTGACTCAATTAGCACCTTTATCATTTACGATTCTGATATTGCTTATCTCAGATGATTTATGTATGGAATAAGTTAATGTGGACTAGAAGCATTTAGGAAGACTAACAAAATAAGATCACGTTCAATAAAATTAAAGATTAAGTTTTTCTAATAATAGCTATCATGAATCGAGTTCGACACTGCAATGGGCGCTGACTGCAATGTTATTTTGCCTTCATTCCCAAAGCCACCAAGAATATTCGAAAGGAGCACACTTGCACAAGGATTCTCAGCTTGCTTTTGGGTGTATGATTTAGGCACGTCTGCAGTGGACAATGAAAATGAAAGCAGTTCACATACGAGAACAACGATATATTTGAATCGTGCCTGTCTTTAACTTCCGCGGATGAGTAATGAGTGGAAAGAAGATAACCATGTCTATTATCAAAACCATTTCCGTCGCCAGAATTAATCAGTCTGATCGAGCTGCCTCTCGTACACTAGTTACGACTTCGCATGAGATACGGTGATTTGTACATGTGAAACTAATTAATTATTAATTGGTGTACCTTATTTTCTTCCAATAGAAAAATTTCATTTGCGTAATATTATCGATGATGGCTAATGAGCGTGGTTTTGTTGCGTGGTTGCTTAATGCCTAGTTTCTAGACTTTGTTGAGAGCTCAACGCAGTACTAAGCAGTATTATCGAGCAACTCCGTTTCTGCCTCTGCGGTCTGTAGATCAAGAAGGTGGAACTCAGCTTGTACATGCACACTGTGGGAAGGATTATAAAATTTTTATAAAGGTCATTAATGCTATGTAAATTATACCACACATGATGCGATGGCGTAATTTTGCCAACATCGGTAGCAGTCAAGTCAAGTTCCTTTTGTTTTGAGAAGATCCGAGTCCAAGTTCGAAAGCAATGGACTCGATCACGATACGAAGAGGCAAGTCGAGAAACGAGATCGTGTTTCTCATAACGCCGACGCGATGGCCCAAATCGACTAAGCATGACAATGGCTCATAAATATTTATGATTAGATAGGCCTTTATTTAATGAATGTAAAATTCAGATTAATTATTCACACGTGGCAATAAAACTGGAAGCAGCCAATACTTCGTGAGTGCTGTTCAGAATGGATTTAGAGGTTCGAATTGACAAAATGAGATTCAGAGTATACATTAGAATAGAAGTTGAAATTATATTCAGTCCCTGCGTGCACACATAATAGGATGCTTTACTCTTCTTCGGCACTGTCACCTTCTGCTGGGGCATTGGTGTCTGGAGCCGCAGTGGTGGTGGCTTCAGCAGCAGCCGCGGCAGCGGCAGCCTGAGCCTGGGCCATGGCTAATTGAGAGAGAAGAAATGATTTCTTCCACAAACCCATCGCTGGTGGTAAGGCAGGAGCTGTACCTGCGGTTCCTGCAGCTCCAGTGCCTGTTCCAGCAGTGGACCCATCTGCACCAGGCGCGGGCGGAACCAGAGACATCAAATACGCGTTCCATGCCTTCTCCTTTTGAGCTTTCTTATCAGCCTTTGCCTTTTTCTTGGCCTGCTTAGCCTTCAATTTCTCGGCGTACGCCAAAAGCTTGAGTCTGGTCAAAATGTCAGCAGTAGTTTCCGTGGAATCCTGCAAAAAATTAACGGTCTTAGCAAAGCAAAATGAGCGAAACAATTCGTGTGCTGAGGGGAGGTACGATAACCAACTTACGGTTCCATCCAACGTGACATTGAAAGTTGCTCGTTTCACCTCAATTTCACGCTTATGGCCATGATGTTTGCGGGCGCTTGCACCTGAAAGTATACAAAAAAATAGGACAATGATACTTGAAAGCAGCAAACATATTGAAATTACAGGAATTAGTTGTGCGTTTGTGTTAGCTTACACTGGACAAGGACAATGGCACAAACGGCCAGGAGCAAAATACCACGAATTGAACCCATTTCTCTGGCTATCAGGCTGATCTTATCAGATTTATCAATACGACTGGACTACTGATAACGAAAGTGTGCAAGCTCGTTGTCCAACACAAACTGATCGTTCTTGAATGATTCCCAGAAGGATCTTTAGAAGAAATGATTAACATGTGGCAAGACCGTAATCCCTGTCTCCATATTCATTCTACGCTTCGTTGTCATCCTTTTAATCTGATACTATTTCTCAATCAAACATCTGTAGCTCGGATCATAATGATCCTCAAAATTCAAGAACTGTAACTTCACATCTGTCGATAAGTAGCTTCGGAAAGTCTTGGACATTTCGTCGCAATTCGCAGCGTCCATTTGTCACGTACTCGGTTCATGTTCATGGTGGTGGCAAGAAATAAATCTTCCTTTGTATGTAAACGAGCCTTGGATTGATTGAAACTTTGTAACACTAAATCCTGAAATCCTGATGCAGACTGAAACCTGGTTTTGTTCAAGAATCAAATAAATATTAATCCAACAGCTTGTGACAGTCAAGATTTTAATGTTTAGAAGCAGTTAGACTAGATTATGATTTCACGAGAAAGCACGCGCTTATTAGTCAGAATTAAAAGGCAAAATGTGGCTGGCTCTAAGCTAAAGTAACTCAAATTCAATGCAGGTCAATAGTCCAATTTTATTCGGCGAGAAGAATTTAGAATAAAATGTACAGCTATAGAATAGAATAATTTTGAAGTAATAGTAATAGGCCACCGAAATTTTGTCAGCGAATGCTAGTCTTACTGCAAGAATGTGTTATAGTAGAACCACTTGCACATGGATTGTTTAGTGCCCCATGTCACTTTGCCAAATGTGCGTCCATTGCTGTGGAAGGTAAATCCAGGAACGTGTCCGGTGTAAGTTGGCGACAATGATTCGCAGCAGCGATAAACTTGAGTATCTGCCTCCGGTTTGCTGTCAACGTAAAGACGAAAGCAATAAAGCCACGAATCTCATCTGATAAATGATACCATCTCATCTCGTGGGGATCTTACCATAGACAAGCATAAGGGCCGCGATTCAGGTGAAGGGCGCGTGGATCGCATGGCTTACATGGAAGCGGTTCAAAAACTGGTTTAGGTCTTGGTTGAAACGCCTTTCGGGGTTGGCAACAAAATCCGGTGCGGCAGCCAAGATCTTTACATCGAACATTTTGGCGCGGGTCACAGCAAGATGAAGCTGACGTAGTTGGAATAATTACTCTTGGTTGAGGACAACAAGAAGAAATTACACTGTCGCGTGAAATTGACGTGCGTGGTGGCGGGCCACAACAAAAGCTTCTGACATCACTCGATCCACATGGAGGACACATTGATGGCTGGAGGATTGGAAGTGGCGCTTGTGGAACACACGGATCTTCAAGAATATCACGTGAAACTTTGCCAAACGAACCTCCATTACGAGCTCTCATTGATGGGACGTGGCCAGAGTATCTAGTTTGGACAGGCCATCGGACAATGAATTACTTGCTTGAAACCTGCACTGATAACTAGAAGTTAGACTACACTTACCCAGGAATGTGATAGGGTTCCGCGATATGGCCTGGCTCAGGACAGACACAACTGTACATTTTGGACGAGAAATTAATGATTTCGAGCCAATTGTAAGCAAGATTTTGATGACGAAGGACCAATGCGCAGGAATTTTGACAATTTGGAAATGTTTGAACTGCTTCGATAAGAAATGTAAAAGTGACGGGGAAATGAAGTCAAAAATAGGTACAAGTTTTCCTGATTGCGAAATCTTGAAGTGCGAATCAAACGTTGTTGTTTATCATCGGCGGCCTTCATTCAACACATGAAGACGTTACCAAGAGACAATACAGGTCGGATTCAGAATTACTTTCTGAAAGCCTTTGGCGAAGACTATTCAGAAGGGGTGACATGAATTCGAAAATTCGGAAGAGTTTGCTTCAAAGGATGAAAGCATTTTTGAAGGAGAAAAATTCATTTATTTGTTCGGCCGTCGCTGTTAACTCCTTTGAGAAGCAAATAGCAAGCAGATAGTCGCTCGTTTCCGATGTGTCTGGCGAATTCCGGCAGTTTCTTTTCACTGACATAAACCCATTATTTCGCAAATTCCTTTCGCACGCCATGGGGGATAACTGACTGCGTACTCACTGCTAATAGGACAAAATACTATGTGCTCGTATTTCCAAGAAGGAATGGCACATATCTTGAGGATTTCATTGAGTTCGACGGCATGCCATTGATCACGGATCCCAGTATTATTAAGCTTTTAGACGACTGCATCACCTGACGATAACTGTAGTACGTAAGCTGCTAGCTGGCCATTCGAAGATGCATGCATATCACACATCTGAGTTTATTACATGCAGCTAGCTGAAATGAATTGTGGCGAACGAAAGAAAGGATTCCGCATGCCGCATCGTGTTCAACGCATGTCAATGCCATGGTCGCGTTAATACCCGCTTCTTTGCCGGTCACTTCGTGCAACGAAATATTGACGCAACCTTTTATTGTTCGTTCTGATGATGCCAGTTTAAATTGACTGATGTCACATCACGATTTATGGTTTTCAACTAATCCCAGGCCATAAACACTTCCAACGAGCAAAGTGAAATTGCAATTATCGGCGAAGCGAGGAATTTAACCGGTAGCTTTGCCTGAAGATTACCAGACCAATTGAGCCGCCCGTAGTCGGCGCTTTCCATGAGGAGGCTTTAGGAGATTAACTAACTCGCACTGGAAGCTCTTCGGTTTCTGACATTGCGGCGCTTGCCATACTTGCCAACATGAAGCTGCAGCACTATCATGTGTGCCGTTTACGTCAACTGAGTAATCCCACCCTCGGCTGTGTCCGTGCCCAGTTCAAAACTGAAGCAAAATATTTACAGGATTGCGTCGATAACCACGTCAAATTTATGATTACGGGCATCACGACTCCGCTGGTTCGTGGTTGTGCAACGGGAACGAGATGGACGGAGAATTACACGGACAGATTCTCGTCATCAGTTGCATGACAAACTCACGCACGAAATGTGTCGTAAAAGAGATCAAAGTTAAACTTCCAGAGTCAACCAAGGGTAATAAAATTATTGGGACTTCATAAAACACGTTAATCACAGTAGCTGCACTTAATGAACAGAAACTGAGTTCTGGTATAAAAACAGTTCGAATTTCCAGTCTCGTTCATCATTCTTATTTCCTAGCAGGGATAGAAGAATACAAGCCTTGAAAAGTACTTTCCAAACCTTTTTTTCTACACCTTTAACGGGACAACTGATTGAGCTTCCGAATTCGAGCAAATAAAAATCGTAATCATGAAGTTGGCGATCGTCCTTCTTTCAGTGCTTGCACTGAATGTCTACTCTCTGCCAGCCCCAAAGGGTACCAAGGTCCACTTCTGGCAAGGAATTTCCATTACTGACGAATCTGGAAACGACTTAGAGGTAATCCCAGTAGGACCTGGTGAGATCGAAATTCTGCCAGCCACTCCAGACCTTCCACCAGTGCCAGGTGACAATTGCTCCTCCGACATAAAATATATACAAATATAAGTACAGAAGAATATAACTAAACTTATTGAACAGTTCAACCACTGCCGGTCCACCCAGTGCAACCACTTCCCGTGCACCCAATCCCACAAACCCCATCCAGATACGACCATGTGGTTCTGCCAGGTATACCCCCAAGATTGCCCCGAAATTAAACAACAGGCTTGAGATTTATGCTTCGACTTTTAGCGCAACCAGAAGTATCTATTCTGCCAGTGCACCCACTTCCACAGACTCCATCGAGATACGACCACGTGATCCTTCCAGCTCAACCAGAGGTTTCTATCCTGCCAGTGCAGCCAGAATTCGTTTTGCCATCCCGTCCAGGACACCAAGGACCAGGTACATAAAATAAATCACAGAAGTTTTCAATCCAGCAAGAATAGACATTCACGTCAAACTGGAAAAAATAGTTACAGGTGGTCACGGCGGAAACATTGTTCCAGGAGAAGGTATCTCCATCCTCCCAACTCCAGTTGAGGGCTCCAACAAGCTCCCAGTTGAGGGCATCTCCATCCTCCCAACCCCAGTTGAGGGATCCAACAAGCTCCCAGTTGAAGGCATCTCCATCCTCCCAACCCCAGTTGAGGGCTCCAACAAGCTCCCAGTTG
>WIXG01000709.1:0-25308 GCA_009869945.1 Mesaphorura yosii
ATGCCAATCCGGTTCCGCTGCTTGGTCATTATGTTTGCAAGGGTTGAGAAATCACGCTCGATACCCGCAGAACTTGACGGTAGGCTCATCAACATTTTTGCTAATTGAACCAAACCTTTTGGCAGGCGGATGTTTTCTGACGCTGATTCCCACCATTTCGAAGGATTCATTTTCTTGCAAATGAGGGGGTTGAGCAGCGTCTGGGAGAAAAATTCTGCATCTGCTTGTTTCAGGCTCTCCGCAGCAATGACGTACATTGGATTTTTCATCTCTAACCACTTGTGCCCATCATCAATGAACGTCTTCGGCAAGCCTGCCCCTGAAATTTCCATTGTCAATGTTTAAACGTCTGGCACTCTGACCTAATTGGAATTAGGGTGCCGTACCTCTGTATTTGGGATGCAGCATATACGCTGCAACGCAAAATGGTTTCATGCCCAACTTCAAGTATTTGTTGAACTTGTGATTCTGTGAAAGGTCGCCCAGTTTTTGTAAGAGTTGAACCCAAGCATAAACTGCGTCGGCAACTGTTGACGAACTTCCCTGCAACTAAAATTAGTGCCTGAGCTGACTATGTTATGCCTGTGCCTATTCGGTTGCTCATACCTTATCGAGGTAGTATGCCACTGGTCGCAGAATGGCGACGATTTCAGTTACCTTGTTGTACAAATCGTTACTCTGGATGATCTCCTTGGTCGATTGTGGAAGAATGGCTCTTGCATCGCGTGATATTTCCAAATATTTGGTCTGATTTGAAAGAAATGAGTCAAAGCAGTCGAGCTGTGAATTCCATCTTGTATCACAAGGAACGACAGGACGCTTCCCCTTTAATTCTTTCAGTCTTTCAGCCGGATAGTCATTATTCCTGAAGTAGTTCTGTACTTGGACAACTTGCGATTTTATATGGTCTTCTGTAAGTGTCTGTCCAACGAGGTTCAAAAGATGACTGTTGCAACCGTAGAAGTACATTTCGGAGTGCAGATCTTGAAGTATTCTTCGGGTTCGCTCCATTGTGTTGCAGTTATCCGTTACGCCTCCAATTACTTCCGCTTCGAACACGTTTTCCACTTTTATGACCTCCTCTTCAAATAACTTGTGGCAATATTCGGCATCCTTTGTTTCAGTGCCGGTATTGATGGCTCTCAGAAAGAATGTCTTCGTTCCAGTGCTGACATTATGTGCAATAATTGGAGACTCTTGCGGACCGGTCCAGCCGTCTTGCATAAGAACCAGTTGCTTTCCCCTTAGTTCAATTTTCATCTCTTGTGTTATTTCGTCGTGCACCTTGTCTAATAGCGTTGCTCCGATGATGTGTGGTGACGGAATCTGATATGACGGCCTTATTGCGTGCATGAAGCTCTTGAACTCGTCATTCTCTACGATGTTAAATCCAAGATTGCAGCTAAATATGAATTTGGCGAACTTCAAATTCAATTCATTCTGCTCCCTCGCTTGCATTTTGTCCACAAATGACGAAAGCTGGAATCGTCCAATATCGGCGGCCTGCCCCGGCACAGGCATATCTGTGGACGGCGCAGGCACGAGACTTGATGCTGAGACTTTGTTTCTTGTCTGCCCTTTGTGGCACTTGCTGAAGTGGTTGCGCAGCCTGTCAGCTTTTGGACTCACTTGCTGAGCACAATAATTGCATCTCCAAATTTCTCTTCCATTTTTCAGTTCCGAGGCGAAATGTTTCCAGATGTTGGTTTTTTGACGAACTTGAGCCTTATGTCTTTTGTTGTTTTGGAGAGTCTTCTTTTTCTTAATGTACGTTTCCGAACTTGATCGTGAATTATTTGAGTCGTCTGAGACTATGTACAAGTCATCGTAGTGGGGAATGATTGCGCTCCCGCTTTCGCCGTCCATGTCCACCATAGCGCTTTCGCCTCCAGTTGATACAACGGGTTCAGGATCTCGATCCCTGTCACTTTCGGCGTCGTCTGGAGGGATTTGGTCGGCTCCATCTCTGCCCACGTCGGCTGGCAAAGCACGTGGCGCCAGGATGACATGATCATCTTCTTGAGATTCTGTGTGGGTGTGGACAAACTTATTAGCACAAACCTTAGGCAACATTCTTCTTTTTTATTACCGAGAAGGTACTGAACCAATTCTTCCTGTTGCCTAGTCGGAATTGATCCAGCCACGGACACGACGTAGTTGGGCGCAATATCCGGCCTGAATCTTTTCGATCCTGAAGGTGGGTGTCGTAATTCTTTCTTTGGTTTGGATTTAGCTACTACCATTGGCTTCTTGGCCACAAGTGACAGAGCTCTGTCAGATTAGGTGTCATAATTAACTCTGTGCCTGTGGAAAATTTGTAATTGTGCCTGCGCCAGAGCTTCCCTCATAAAGTCACTTACCCACGCTTTCCTACCATCCTGCTTAATGAAATGCACAAATGTGGAAGGTACTTAATATTCAGATTGTGTTTCTTAATTGAGAGAAAATTTCTGTTACTGCCGCACCAAACAAAAGGAAATCGAAAATGGAGTAGACGATGATGAGAAGCTGGTTCACACCGTTAGTTCTCGTTCCTTTTGTGCCCTGAGTCTTGACTTTCTTTGGGAAACAAAAAGGATGCTACTGCGCACGCTGCGATTCTTAAAAGAACTCGCGTGGACTCCGTTTCGTTTCTTCAATTATCGCTTAGGCTGAGATGAGACATTCTCTGCGATCTAATTTTACTAGTTGGCAATATGAAAATAAACGAAATGGTGATTTCGTACTTCAATTATCACACAATACACTAGTACCGATTTAGCTCCGCCTTCTTCCCATTTTCCCACATATTTCCCATTTTCCCACATATTTCCCATTTTCCCGTCTTTTTCCCAGTTTGCCCACTTCCCGGGAAATGAGATGCAATAGTGGGAAAACTTAGAACCCTGCGTGTTTTGGATCGAGCCGTACTCAAGTGAGTTGTGTCATTTTTTCTCCTCATGGATAAAAGTTTTGGTCGCAAATTGCTCACTTCTCAATGATTTGCTTTCTCGTTTAACTAAGCTCACTACTGGATGGATGGACGTCAGCCGTGGCGACTGAGCCAGTACGAATGGGGCCCAGATCGTGAGCCCATCTTTCAGTACTTTAATGCAGCCGTGTCCATGTACATCGCAGTTGCACTCCAAGCGATAGTCGACTATGACCCAGGCTACAATGTGGTGCCCACTACGTACAAGTATCATGCACTCTGTGAGCATTGGTAAACGATGCAGGAAATAAACGACTAACGTTTCAAGCAGGCCCGTTTGTTTGCAACTAGAATTTATCCTTTCAAGAATTCATAACCAACAGCATTGCTTAGCATTAAAACCTGCCGTTATTTCCGGTCAATAAATAGAATCATCTTGCCCATAATCTCTCGTAGCAGGATAACGAATGTGAGGTTGACAGTGCGAAAGGGCCCTGACTGCACACTGACTCGGTGTAACCTTCAAGGGCCGCCCCGCGTCGTGCTGTCTCGCTCCCATTCAAGCGTCAACACCTCCGTCACAGTCACCGCTTCTGGGGAGCCGTGCGGTTCAAAGTCGAGTCCGGACGCGGTGGTGGCGCGACAATTCCGATTGAAATCAAGGTTATCGCACCGCTTTTCCCTGAAAGACCAGACTTCGGATTTGGACGCCATTGCCGTTCGCACGTGCTCTATCTGCCATCACGTCTTTCTGGCCGTCACGAATCGAAGGTACGCTCCGCCAAGAACTGCCCCAAAAATCTCCGGACACGAGAGTCAAACACGTACCAGATTTGTCAGAAGGTGTACAAAAACCGAGATCGACCCCACCATAGTGAATTATACGTCCACGGCTCAGTCATCTTAAAGCGTGCTCCAACAATCCCCCGAATGAAACCACGCAAATGACAAAGACGACCACGACAAGACCGTAACGAAGGTCTGCTGTCACAGCCTCCGCCCACGTCCCTTTCAACCCCATTGCTAGCACCATCTTCGCCTGTTGCTGCTGTTGTAGTATGGTTTCTTCTCATATGGTACGTGACTGCTCGGCTCGATTTGTACAATTTGGGGAACTCAGTCAGTACAAGAGTACGGCCTTTCCGCGACGTGACTGCTCAAGTGATTTCGCAAGTCCTTCATTGAGCGGAGTCTTTTATTGCAGTGCTCGCACGTTCTGGTTCTCGTTCGAATGGCTGCTGACGTGCACTCCCAGATATCCTTTCGCTACAAAACACTGCCCACAAGTTGAATATGCGCGTGGTTTCAGTACAACCTGAACTCGTCTGCTGTGTGCCGGTGTGCCACCATATCTGAACGGGTAGAAAATCAGTCATCACAGTTTAGGCATGGAAGGCATAGATGCGACTCTTCGTTCTCGCCCTTGCGTCTTCTCACTCCTGATGTGCCGCGTCAATTCTCTACTGTCGTGGTATCCCGCGGCCCATGAAATTGCGCAGCTCTGATGGTGTTTTCAAACGTTTGCCGCAGTCGTAGCAGTGAAAAGCGGGTTCCGCCTTGTGTGTGTTAATTTGCAGGCAGGCGAATGGTTTCTCACTAGTATGCACTTGAATGTGCCTTTGAAGGTTAGTGTTGCTATTGTACGTATTATTGCCACAAAACGGGTAGTAGAATCAATTCTAGCCCAAATGAACCCTTTGCTTGTGTTGGCATATTGCCTGTGATTAAGACTTTACGTCGTGGCATTACATTCCATAAGCAACGAGGAGACAGGTAACCAAGAATGCAATGCTTTTGCAATATGAGTGAAGCAAAAACAAAGATCCGATCCCGTCCAAATCTACGAATATCTCCGTCTTGACACTGCGTTCAGATACGCCCTGTGCAAGTAGCAGGAGTACGACTGCAACGGCAGTTTGTATTTGTATAGTGAACTCACCGTCCATGAGAGCACTCAAGACTTACACACAGTGTGGAGCAGTGGGAACAGCACAAACACTGCGCACATATCCGTAGGTAAGGTACATGTATTTAACTGGTGAACTTCACCTCATGAGTCGCAAATGTGTTAATTTGAATGTGTTCTGTACATACTCCAGCTTGTGACAATGGCAATGGCCACGCTGATATAAACGGGGCGTCGTCGGCGGGCATTGTAAGAGAGAACCCCTCGTAGCATGGGTTGAGGTCAAAAGGCGGAAGCCTTTTGAAACTCTCAGGCAATCTGCCTAAATACTTTCAAGAAATGTACGTCTTGTTAGAGCACAAGTCCTCCAGAAGGTCCACCTTGCGACAAATGATAATTTCTCAGTGTGTCGTCGCACATAAAACTGGGTAATTAGCCATTGAATTCGGGTTATTACCCGAATTCAACTGCCGAAGCAGCTCGATTTCCGAATCGACTTTCGGCCACCAAACGAACTGATGAGCGAGACTCTTCATGTGGACGATGCCGACATGGGACTGGTGCAGACTGTCGAGGAGTTTACGGCGGAGCGAGGTCGGGACGACGACTCGGACTCCCCACATCAGAACTCCCTGAACGGTTGACAGCTCCTCTCAGCGAAAGAAAAAGGGGTGCAGGTCAGACAACTTGTCGATCTTGGCTGGCCATCCACTGGCCATGAACCGAAGAACCTGGGACAGCGTCTTGTCTCTGCCTGACTGGAGCCGTATCCGCTGGGCAGTCACTGGCAGGGCATTCAGCTGCTCGTTCTAAATTGTGTGAACGTCGCAGTCGACTTCCTTTAGCAGGCGAACGTCGACTGGATCTGCGGTGGGAAGACGGGACAAGGCGTCGGCGTTTCCATGCTGCAGGGTGTTACGATTAGGGATGAAACGAATCGGCATTTTTTCGGCCTGCAAATATTCGGCTTCGGCCGAAGGTTCGGCCGAATATTGATTGATCCCAATTCTGATGCATAATTGCGCGTATGCGTCAAAATACCCATAAAAACTTAACGTTTAATGAATTATAAGGCTATTTTCGAAGTGCATTTCGTGAAATAAAGCTTGTAATTCATTCTAAGGCAGGACTCAATCAGCCAATGCCAATTTTGTTGGCCAATTTTAGATATTTTTCTTTCCAAAATGCGTAAAACGTAAAAAAAAAACTTCGACCGAATACCGTTGATTATTCGGCCGAACCGAATATTCGGTCAAGTGGCCGAATATCGCCGAAACCGAATCTTGGCCGAAGCTTCGTTGCATCCCTAGTTACGATACTCGATATCGTACTGGAATTCGCTCAGGTACAGGCCCCAACGGTACAGACGGTTGGCGGTGTAGCTGGGAATTTGCTTGTTCGCTCCAAAAATGGCCAGGAGTGGTTTGTGATCGGTCACGAGCACAAATCGACGTCCACAGAGGTATTGGTAAAACTTTTTCATGCCGAATACGATGGTCAGGGCTTCTCGTTCGATCTGGGAGTACCGGGACTCCGCTCGAGACAGTAATTTTGACGCGAAGGCGATCGGACGTTCGGTACCGTCCAGAAAGCGATGGAACAGGGCTACACCGAGCCCTCTCGCAGATGCATCGCAAGAAATTCCGATCGGCAGTCGCTGGTCGTGGTGGAGTAACGCCAAGGTGTCCGGTTTTCGTTGTAGAAGCCGCCGAGAAGGTAAATTCCGTCATTCCTATCAAATGCTGCGGGGCGGTAAGCGAGGGGAATCGGGAGCCATGTGCTGAGCTGAACAGCTTCAAACTCCTCCTGGCCTTGGCAGGTACTCTCCAGGAGGAGCAGTGTCAGTAAAATTGTTGGCTTGATAAGCCCCATTTTCGGTTTACTGGCTAAACTACATGCTGGACCGCATTTTATATTGACAATTGAGAAGTGGACCGACTCATGGCTCCGGGATCGTGACAGGTTGTGAAACATGTCAAACATTACACGGCTCAGAAGTGTCAATTGCTGAATTAGTCAGGCCATCGGATGACTAAAGTGGCCACACTGCAAAGTCCGCATTAAGTTGTAGCTAATTGCACAATTGCAAAAGTAAGCCAATTCGCTAATTGCTAATTGCCAATTTTAACTACACACGAACCACACGACTCCTTGTTCACTGAACGCTGATAAGAATCGTAACGAGATACGACAGCATGATGCTGAAATACGTGAGCGGTGTCCTCCTCTTGATTTTGTACATCCAACTCACTTCAATTCCCAACCCAGGCGCAGCCCTCCGCGCCATCTTCACTTCCACCTCTTGCCTCCCGCCGCCGACTGCTGCCAGGAGGAGCTGTGAGCCAGTGTGGATCTTTGCAGCCCTGACGATGAGCGTGAAGAGAGCGCCGGCAGTCAGAACGGAGGCGGTGAAGGAGGTGAGGAGGAGAATGACAGCCACTTCCCCCATAAACTTGATGCCCGTGGCTGTGGAGACGAGAATGATGCCACTTACCGTCAGTTTGAACCCGGGTAGCCCGAAGTGTCCGAATCCGGCGTGGTAGCTCGTGTTTAGGAGGCGGACGACTTGATAACAACGGAGCACCTCCAAAGGGCGCAGGCAACCCGCCTGGCCCTCCGCCTGGGAGGCTCGAAGAATCCTCAGCGTGTTTCCCATCGTCTCGATGAAAAGGACGTGCAAGACGCACTCTACGACGAAGGCACTCCACTGAAAGGAGCCGAAGACGGTTTCGTATACGACAGCGACTGCTATGAGCCTCCAACCGCCTGCCTCCTTCCACGCCTCGGGGAACCAAAAATAGATCAGATTTCGGCTGGCTGGAAATGCAGCGACCATGAGTCCGTACAGAATGGGGCCAACGACAGAAAACACGAAGCAGAGAGGTGCCACTAACTCAATCAAGATCCACGGGCGGAGGAGACGCTGTGCCCCGAGTTCAGGTCGTTCAGCTCGGAGGCGCTGTACAGCCCCAAACATTTGATTCACGCTGGACACGATGAGTTTTCGCCTCAACCATAAATGAAGCCGAAATGCTGAGACAACGGAGTGACCCGAAACCCAAAACAGGTGAACGAAGAACTGGATGCTGTGCCCTCCAGAAATGTAGCCCCGAAATTGACGGTGGAAGTCAAAGGCGATGGCGACGTAGTAAATGGCCGAGTAAATCGTGAGAAAGCGCCAGCCAAGGGTAGGGCGGTTCGCCAAGCGGCCGTCGGACGCGTTCCAAGTGAAGGGGATCGCCCGCCAGGTGCTCGTCAGGCGGACAAAGAGCGCAATCCGGCGGAGGAGGCAAAGGTTTGTGTTTCCTGCAGGAGTTGTGGGCGCCATCGTGTCAGGATGCCGAATGATGGAGGCATGGAGTAAAAACAGGCTCAAGGTCACCGCTCGGCGGAGTCAAATTGAGTTCCAATGCGGGATTGCACGACATTTATCGGGAAATCGGAAACCATTTGCGCGTGCAAGTTGCAGGTTAATTAATTTTAATTGCTCCGAGTTGTAAGGCATTCACCCAAGTCAGTTAAATAGAAACTAACTAATAGGTCTCGCAAAGGACAAAGTTGCCAATGTTTAGTGGCTCCAAGTCAAGGTGGTACGGCGTATGGAAGGACACCCAGGACACGGCCGTGTGAATGTCAAAAAGCCCCGGGATTCCTCCGTAACGTGTCACGGGTCCGTCCGTGTCTTGCCATACAACTTGTCTCTCGTCAAGAGCGTCTCGGGCTCTAATCCAATAACCTAAACATAAACGCGAACACATTTAAAATTAAACCATAATTAATCTAATTAATGATTAATAAGATTCAGAGTAAAGTTAAAGTACATCCGACCTCAAGATTTGCATTCAGCAAATTGTGTTGGGCAGCGCTTGTACCGCTGGCTAACTTGAGACTGTCGAACCAACAAATCAAGTTTGCGCTCTCCCAATCCTGGAAAACGCGGGAGAACTTTATAGATTCAAAATTCAAAGCGTGTTTAACGTGTTAATTGAACTCACCACGTAACTGGCCCTGTCGGCGTAGTAAGTCTTCCCTTCGGAGGTGCCTACGAGTTCCAGTTGGCGGTGCATGAGTTGAAGCACTTGGTCTGCGAGTGGGAGTCTATGAAGAAAATGAAGATCAGGTTCAAGATTGGGACTCAAGAAACCGGTTTGGTTCTGTTTTTTTACGTGCTGCACGATTAAGAAATGCGAGCCAATGTACGCGAAGCTTATACCAGTACACAGACTCTGGCTGAAACCGGAGGACACGCATATGTTGGTTCAAATGTGAAATGCCAATTCGCAAAAACTCAAAGAACGTAGAACCGAATTATGAATTTATTTATTGATTAAAACTACGAATACAATTTGTAGGTCGGTCTACGTGCAAATGCTGGCAATTGACGCGTATAAATTACGAAGGCTGAAGGTCATTCAGTCTACGTGCGATTCTGGCCGATTGATCTTCGCCAACCCGTTGCCATTTTCATGGGGAAGAAAGTATGAGAACAAGACTTTCTGAGCAGCTCAGTTTGCCAAGGTCAATGAATTCGGGATCAGGGCATAAATTTCCCAAATTACCGCGGAATATTTTCCTTTAATTTGCTACCAAATTCGGTGATGATTGCTGAGATGGAATGGAATAAGAAATTACGGGCGGAAGACGAATTTAAATTAAATTAGGATTGAAATCCCGAAATTAACTCAAACTGTGGACCGACTTCGAGTCTTGCGTCATTCGGTGGTCGGCGTCGCTTAAGTGGCGTCTATTTTTCGTCTTGAATGCGACCTCAGACTAATTTGGCAGTCGTTCGAGTGAAGAAGCGCACCGCCACGAAATGATTTCGAGAGAGTCCTTCCCATTTCTGGTGCGGGTCAAAGTCGTCCTTCACACTTATATCTGGGCGTTGCCCCTCCAACTAGACACGGACTCAGGGGACGGGTTTTGGTACAAAACAGTGCACAGAAGTCCCATCCACTTCATCCTGATCATCAACATTCTTGTGCGGGTGGCCACGTCGACGTACGACATCCTCGTCCCGTGGCTCGTACCGAATCTGAGCGTCGTCGAGCTGCTGTGTTGCTTCTTACGTGTGGCCGTCAACTCCCTTGGGATCGTGTACTTCCTCTGCGTCCTCATCCGTCCACAATTCCTCAAGACGGTCACATTCTTCAATGGAATGCTCCTCTTCAACAGGAGACTGGCTGCCCACTTCGGGCGAGAGTTCGTGAGACGAGACGGACTGGAGCGAGTCTTTTTCTTAACGTGCCTTTCCATGCCTGGCTTCGTCCTCATCGCGCCGATGATGGCCATCCTCCTCACAACCTTCCGAAGCTTCGAGCTAGCCATCGAAATCGGAATTCTGGCATTCATCGCCATTCTCGTGGGTGGTAGATACATATTCGCGCTCGAACTGCTTCTCTACATCTGGCTGGTCCTCAATCTCTTCATCGGAGCCAATTTCCTCTATCTGTGGCTCCGTTGATGGATCTGTTCGACTGAAGGCGAGCCCCACGAAATGATCCGACATGTATTCAGAGTCGAAAAGGGCGTCCGAGAGTGGAGTACAGGTGTCATTCTGACACTATTGATCGTACACGTACGATTGCACGTGTTTATCTGACCAGCTGTAGCCTGTAAATTAATAATCAATAATCAGGACAAGCAGCCGATTCCGAATCTGACGGACACGGGGAACCATCATTCCGGTGGTAACTAATGTAATCCAATTTAAATGAGTTTGCGAGACCGGGGCGACCAATTCCATTCCAAGAGCCTGGCACCCATCACTTGCTTCAGTCTGACTAACCTGTCGGGATGAAGTGTGAATGATTCGGCATCCATTTCAGCATCCGGGCATAATTAACTGTAAATAGACTCACGATGATAGACTCACACACGCAAGGCGACTGATGTGCAATTACTACGTAAGCAATGGCGTAATATGTATCCACTCATTCACTCGAAAGTTAAATGTCTAATTTCCAGTCTGAGTACTGAACTCGCAAGTATTATGTGATCCTGTACAATGATGCCGGAAACTGATTTGGTGCAAATTCTTTATATTATGACTGTGACTGTGGAGAAGCTACAATCACATTCGTGTATTGATTTTTGAACCGTCGTGAATGCCGGTAGGGGCAGTCTCCCGTTCTGACTGCCCGACAGTGACGAAAGTACGCCGAGTGTTCTGTACGCCATCGCTACGCTACGCTTCAGCTCGCAGCGTACGCCCTCGTAATTGAAATGTATCTCGATTTAACACGGACGGCATGAGAGCTCACTTGAAATACATTGAAACAATCTTATAACATGGCGATGTTCCGTAAAACCCTAACCTAACCTAACCTAACCTTACCTAACCTAAGGCTTGAAGAATCACAAGAAGGGAAGGCATCGAAATTAAATTACATGTTAATTAAACTCATTCACATGTATTCAATGAAAATGTATATCTAATTAGTGTGTTGTGTCTTGAATGAATAAAAGATTAAGTCAATTTGGGATTGTGAACTCAACACTGTATTCAGTCATGCGATCAAAGAGCCCGTGGAAATCAAATTGTAGAGAATAAATTGGCTGTTTTATCCCAAGTGGGGTGGAATGCAGGGTAAGATTGTCCATCTCTTTATCAAATTCGGCGCCTGAAACTTGCTTTACAACTTTGAATGAACCCCAACCCCTCCATCATGATAGAGTTTGAGGCTCCGGCCTGGTTTGTCGTCCCGCATCGACTGCCCGATTCCGTTGTAGTATGGATCGGGATTCCAATTAAAATACTCGGACAGGTGGAGGAGTATCGACCAATACAGCATGCCAAAGGCCACAAAAATCAACAGAATCAACACGAATGAGTTGGACTCAATAAAGCCCACAACGACTGAACTGAATTCGAGGACTACTTTGCGTATGCCGCTGGGTTTTGGCTGCTCCCGCTGCGCCTCCGTCCTAAATTCAGAAAATTAGTAAATATTCGACCATTAGTCTGCAGTATTTGTCGCCAATCGCTATGGTTACCATAAAAGCGTAGAAAAGTGGAGCAGGACAAAAAACACGAAGGCAATGCAGATGAGGATCCAAACGTCGATTGCTTTTGTGTGACTGACGAGTGGCGCCTTGTCCCTCACACTCGCAAACATGGCGGTAAGTGTAAGCAGTGTTGTCATGGTAATGGCCAGCCGTACTTCAATCATTCTCTTGGGAACCATAAAGCACAACCACGCTGTGGCCAGGTAAAGCAGGCTAGGAATGTAAGTCTGCACGAGATGGCGGGACAGACGGCGTCTTGCGTAAAATGTAAACTGAAGGCAATCAAAAGTTTCGTTGTTTGAGAGCGTCGGATGGACACGCGGTGGCAACGAAAACCGTTGAAATTCCCCAATGGCCACGTCAAAGTTTTCGTCGTCAGGGTAGAGGAAGTAGGCGCCGACTGGTGAGCGCCAGACCAACTGCAGTGCACTGCTGTTGTAGGAATAACTCCGAAAACTGATTTCGCACTGTTGTGTATCCGCCGGGTAGAATTCAAAATCAAATTCACATGCGACGCGGACACGAATTCGCGCGGTGTACGTCACAAGGCCGTTGGCCGCAAATTTGAGGCGGGAAGGTTTCCCCAAGAAGTCCGCTTGACTGATTCGCACCACGTTTCCAATGTAAATGTCTGGTTTCCAAATCATGGTGAGGAAGGAGGGGTCAAGGACCTTTTGCTGTCCGTCCTTGACGGGATTCCACACCTGCTCCTTCTCCTTTTTAAATGTTGCGGTTAGGAGGGCGCCGTCCAGCCACTCGACTACCACCTCCATCACAAATTCAATCTCTTGGTGCTCCTCGTCGATTTGTGAAATGTGGCACACGGAGACGTGTAACGAGACGGGAGTCTCCATCGGTTTCCCTTCCCTCTCTGGAAACGATTCGGGTCATCATCAGTCAAGTGTGTTAAGCAGGAAAAGGAAAGCAAATGACAAAGCTCTGATTACCGAACGGAATCTTTGGATTCTCGAGTCTGTTGTAGTCGTCCGGGAGGTACAGCGCGCCCGAGTGCCGCAACTGGGCGTACCCGTCCGTCCCGCCATTATTCATACCAACAGAAGCCAGTGGCATTGGTGGGTCAGCGACTCCGTTGCCAAGGACGACCGGATCAACGCGCGTGTCCGTTGCATGTCCGTCATTGTCGGTACTGCGAGATTCCGGTGACTGGACGTACCTCGGGGGGATAAAAGGGATTTCTTTAGATGAATCAGTTTCCAATCCCAATGAAAATTTCGGGAAATAGAGAAACAGGAATACCAAAAGCAACTTGGCCATTCTGGCTTTGCTCGCCATGTTAACTGCGAATCAGAACAGCCTGTGACAGCAGGTGTTCTGTATGACTCTCTCTTTCCACTGAATGGAAATGGAATTGGAGTTTCCAGTTTCCAGCGCCAACTTGTCAAGAACTCTCAGTGGGATTCCAGTACACAAACTAAATGCGTGAATCATTAAACCAAATCTGCAATTGCGAAACTTGACACGTGGATTTTCGCGTGACACGAAAGGAATTTCATTGGAATTGCCGGCCTATTTATTTATGTTTTATATTCACGGCCATTACTGGCCCTGGCTGCAGGCAGGATGCTGCATTTCCCACTCCCACGTTTTTGCGTGTGTTGTGATCCGTCCAAATTGAGTTGTTGACTTGTTGCTGTCTAATGGCTTAAATTATACCCTGAGGAAGCTGTCTCTTTATGAGATAATTTCGCACACACTTTTGGTCATCGGCTGGTCAGTGTGTGAGATGAGCATCAAATGCACAAGACACGATACAATACAACACCACACAAATTAAACTCCTATGCACTTTGTTCGCATTGAATCGCAGCGGTTGAAACACGTTCTTAATTATTCCATGTCTGTGCATCAAAAATCAGACAAGTCAGGGCCAGCTTTTGACTACTATGACACTCAGCCATATTTATGAATTCAATTACGAGTTAAAATTCAGTAAATTGGGCGTAAATTGCCATAACCACAATTCGTTCACTGTTGATTTTACAACATTCCAATCGATCATTTGTGCACATTTCCAAGCAGAATCCATGGGCGCGCATCTTAATTTCGGCAACTTGCTTAGTTAAATGTCCAATTAAGTTGAATTGTAGGGCGTATTGTAGGTCAGGAGAGCACCATCCAGCCACTCATGGACAACTTCCGTCACAAACTCAACCTCCTCGTGCTCCTCATCGATTTATGAAATGTGGCAGAGGGAGGCATTGAGCGGGACTCGTGTCTCGTGGGGGTTTCCTTCCCTTTCTGCAATTCATTGCAACCAAAGCCCTTGTGCCATTGCGTAAAGGGAAGGGCACCGGCGCTGACACTTCACCCCTGATGCCACCTTCGTGGACTGCAGTCCACGAAAACGGACTGCGAGGTTTGAAGTCTAGACTAAAGTTTGTAAATAAAGAACATTTTCCAGTCAATTCCATTCAGCTGAACTGTACTTTGAGATTCGGGAATAATGCGCAGTTTGTATCTCTGCTACAAATGCTCTGCTCTTTGACATTCCTAATTAAAGGTCACTAAATAAGTAGGTCTTCAACATCTGTAAATATAAATTCCTACTCAAGTTCAAATATATCCATCTCAAGTAATTCTCCAGTTGTCCTGTCTTGCCTTACTCGCAGTTGATTGCGAACTATCAGTGGATCCAGACGTGGTTGGTTCCCAATGGTTGCCATCCTTTAACTTCAATTCGTGCTCCGCGCCGCCAAACGACACGATACGTGGTCGAGGTAACCTTTAATTTGGATTTGCATTCTTCATCTTGATTCTGAATGCTTTGACCAGTAACTTTCCGTTTTAAATCTCCTTCACAGAGAATAATGGGTTCCTTCGGATTCAAATTCAAGATGCGACAGCTCCTGCTCCCGCCTGTCCTGACGGCAGTGACTGTGGTCTTAATTGTACGCCTGATTTCATCATTCGAGGCTGCTGTGACTCAATGCGTCAGCACATTCTGCGACGAGTATTCCCATTGTCCCGAGCCCCTGGACTGTGACATGATGATTCATAAATGCTGCAAAATAATTGAATAAATTGAGTACTGGTCAAAGTCAAGATCAACAAACTTTGACCTTTGACCTTCTTGTCCTCTTTTGCATCAAGATCATCTCACAATTTATTGAAAGATCACATGTGCATATAGGAAAATGGGAGGAAATTCGAAAACTTGTAAATTTTGATGTAATTCATCCGAAATTGACATTCATTAAGGCATCATACCAATTGGCACAGCTTCCTTTATTCGTCTACAAATCATGGTTCGCAAAATGTACTAAACTGAACTTGTGTTTCATTGTCATATCTTTGGCTAAAAATTTTAAAATTGATCCCGATTATCTACATCCTCATTAGCATTATTTACTGCTGAGCAGTTACCAAGTGGATCTTCTCTTGTGCACATTTGTGTGTGGTTCACAGTTCGCATTTTTGTGTAACTCCTCAGTGAAATCGTGAAATGGCACAGCTTTACTTGTTGCCATGGTTATGTTGGCTCCTGACAACCTTCGGGTCCGCGTCGCCGACAATACCGACGCCACTGCCGCTGGTCGTGGTACACCTCAACACAACCTTGCCCGCTCCATTCGCTTCCGCGGGGGCGGGGACGGGGACGTTAGCCACCTCCGACCCCGACCACGTGGGTGGCCCATTCGCTCTCCACGATCGACGCGACACAATTTTCATAATTGGCACATTCCAACCCACGGCGGTCCAAGTGCCTGTCCATGACCATCAAGATTATGAGATTGTCAAGTACTCAATTAAGAAAGAATCCTTCAGTCGCATGACAGGGCACGCGACTCCTGGATACGCAGTTTGGGCTGCAGGTCACATTTACCTCTTCAGCACTCGCCGGGTTAGCGGCACGGGCACGGCGCCTGCTCACGCTCAGGAGCTTTTGGTGACTCGCGTAGACTTGGAAATGGGGACAAATTCGCACACCAGCAAAGTAGTCCTTGCAAAGCGCGTGAGCCACTTCACCCAAACCCGTCTGACAATTTCAGCCGCGTGGGATGAGAACGAGTTTATTTACATGGTGTGCGGGGTGCTGGACGGCGGGGTGGTGCTCCTGTACCGACTTTCCGTGTTGGGCAGCCACTCGCTTGAAGAAATTCCATGGAAGTCACCGCCATCACTGCCACCCACATTGGCGGGTGGGAGCGTAATTGCGACTGGGTACGTTTCACGCCCACATGGCGGAGGCCTACATGTCCTCGAGGGAGGGGGAGGGCGCCAACCGCCTCAAATGTGGTTATTCAACCCCAAATCTGGGGAAATGGGCCGTAGGAGCGTGGGAATGAATGGGAGCGCGACAACGGCAATTGGGCGCATGCTGCTGGCGAAGGATGGAAACATGTTTCTATTCCATCGGAATTCCGTCGTCAAGAATGGCGCAGCTGATGACGGGTGGCGGTTGCTAGTGTGGGACCCGACAACCCAGGAATCCCGCGGCATGGGTACCGGCCACCACTTTAGCGGATATTCAGGTCTGGCGTCCGTCTACGTCCCCAAGTTGAACATAATTTACTGCTTCGGTGACAAACGATTTTGCAGCGTTTGCGGACTGGAAAAGGCGGACGGTGTGCTGTACATTGAACTTGGCGGATCTGAATCTACGGCCTCCCGTGTCCGTACTGATTCGGGGCATTTCGTACAATTTGGTCAAGCTCTCCTGCTTGCTTTGTTACTGTATGTGCGAGATTAAAACCTGTACTTTGAGTTGCTCTATTTTATTAACGAAGTAACTACATTTTTGCAAGAATCAATTGTAAATTATATTCTGCATTTAGCACTGATTATTTTACCATCTTTTGCCGAGCATTTGCATCCGAGGTCGAGCATTTGACATTGTCGTTGCCCTTGGCTCCTGCTTCTCTTTCTCGCTTCATGAAACAAGCTCCTCTCTCTCCTTCTGGACGAGTGGAGCAACACGGGCTGCACCAGCTGCTGTCGCTGATACTGATCGGACCAAACAGCCAAGTCTTGTGTATTTGAGAGTTGGGTAATTACTACACATTTTATTACAAGTGTTTAAGAATGACAAACTTATAAAGTTAAGAATTTGTATAACTTGGTAATTATAAAATTAAGTAAACGTGAGTACGGGTGAACAATAGTTCCAATTTTTCTCTTCATCTGTGTAGCACCAGCTGTAATCCTTACCTTCATTGCTACAATTGCTTATACAGCGGTCACCTGTGACTGTGAAACCATTCTCGATGCTGCAAGGCACGCGATTATCGAAATTTCCAAAAACATCCTCAGACTCGCCCGATGCATGGCTGATAACACCAGCCGTAACCACTCACTCCCATGGACTCCAGCATTTCGAACATTTCCTTGGTGGTCATGGGGGTTGGGGAGGGGAGGGAGGGCCTGGAGTGAACCTCGATCTCCTTGTAGTAGGATGAACTCCCGCCCTTGTTGAGCATCTTGAAACGGACTTTGATGCCGATGATGATTGGGAGGGGAGTGATCATCATCCCCCCTGTGAAGACCGCTTTCAAGTCGAAGAGGGAGGAGTCCACCTCCTTCCGGTACTTGAGCGTGGCCGCCACACTCCCGCCCAGCTGAATATTCTCCACGTAGTGCGTGGCCCCCAACTCCCCCTCCAGAATGTGTCTCTTCACTTGGGGGGAGACGATGTCCGCGATTGAGGGTCGGTGAAAGAAAGGTGTTCAGCTGATTCGTGCACAGAATCTCCTCGTAGTTGAACGAGTCAGTGGAGGCCTGGTCTAAAGAGGCGCTGCCAGAGAGCTGGAGCTGCCCTCCCATCAACTCGAGGCTGATCTCTGCGGCGAGGTGGAAGGCTTTCCTCCGGTCCCTCGTGGCCTTCACGACGTGCATGGTGTAGGCGGAGGAGTGTGCGGGCAACGCCTCCACCTCGTTCCGGCTGAAGTCCACGCGTGAGAAAATGTTCTCGACGTAGAACTTTGAAGAGTGGCAGTTCCACAGGTCACCGATGACGGAACCAATGACCACTCCATGCTCCTCAGGCGGTGGAAAGGCAAACACGGCCTCCTCCATCATGGCGGCGGTGTGAATGTGAGCCTGTGAATCGAAGCGGGCCAGAATGAGAACTCGACCCGTGTTGCCACTGTCAGGAACACGCAGTCAGTCGTATCAGAAATGCAACTCACTATGGAAGTGTCCTCAAACTGGTACGAATTGAAAGATGGGCCAAGTGGCAATGGATTCACCGATGGAACAATTTGAGGAAATTCATATGAAATATCTGCCACTTCTTCGACATACTCACAGGTTGAAATGTTTTCGCAAAACTCCATTTTTCCTCATTCCATTTTCCATTGCACACACACGTTTGTGAGTGATTTCGACTTTCGCAAGCAAGACCTTTTTTTGCAAACACGGCGAACCGAGGGTTCGCCGAGAGTTCTCCGTTCAGCACATGCCGTCTCCCCAGTTGTACCCTTCATCGTTCGCTCTTCACGGTGGCTTGGTCCACAAAAATATCGGCCATTAAAACATACAGCTCCCTCTTCACACTGGAACTCCTCACCTGGCCACATGCGCTCACATTTGCCATAAAGTTTTGCAACACATTTCTTCAAGGTCGCATTGTAAATTGCGTGCGACTGCGAATCACCAAACCCCGCGCAATCAACCCAGGCTCGGTCTTTTCCATTGTAAAGGCGCTTGACGACCAACAGAGACACAGGAACGCTACAGAAATCGGAATCCAATCCATGACGAGAACACCATGGAATCCGAGACAAAGAAGACTTGAATCCAAATTGTTTACAATCAATCTGTCACCGAAACACGCTTGAAGTATGCATTCGCATAATTCAGTATAATTAATTTAAATTAGGTGCATTAGTCGTGTCTTCGGATTGCAATCTTGTTTCGAATGAGCAACGAGTGAATCGGCAATTTAATTCAATTGAAAAGTAAATATTCCAACACTATAACGGGCCTCCCGTCTAGTGCGACACGTGTGATGCCCGTCAATTGAAGTAACTGAAACAATTAAATTTTATTTCTGGAATTATGATAACTACAAATTTCTAGACAGAGTAGATACAACTAATGAGAATCGACAAGAACCATCGGATGTAGAATAGAATTTAATGAAAGTCTTATTCTGCTGATTAGTAAACTATGGAATAGGTTGTTAATTATGTAATTTTGGCGGGGAAGCGACGCGCTTCCACTTTGAACACTCCATGGACCCATTTTTCTGCTACCACACTTGACGTTGGCACTGTAGGAAAGAAAAGGTAGCAGCGAGTTGGATTTCCGTGACTTGGCATCACATAGCTAAAATTCCAAAATGGCAACTGAAATCACGACTCTGATGTACGCTCTAACATTTTGCCTTGATCTTCCATTGCACCCAAATGTGATCATGATACCACGGTCGGAAAAACTTCAGCTTTCACACGTACAATCGGCGGGGCATGGCGCAGGTTTCACACATGGACGTCCTCAGCACGACTGAGCGCTCTGATCTAAAAGTGCAAGTAGACGCTCTGATCTTGGTTGCGTATGCCAACATGAGTACGAATGGCGGCCAGCTCCTCAAATTAGCGTTTGAACATTTGTCCGGGATATACCCGCCACAGATTGTAATTCTTGTCGACTTAATCAACTCATCATTCACCAAAGTTTGGTTCAAAGTGAAGGGGTTTGTGAATATTTTTGCCTGTCCGGTAAAATGAAGATGTACGTGGTTACGATGAAGGGGGTGGGATCATGGTCAAAATCAGATGAGAAACAGTTTTTGGAAATGTACACGTTATCAGCCAATAATAATTCGAAAATGATGGCGCCCCCTGTGAAGTATAGGCAAAGTTTTGTGGGTAGGCGAAAAACCTTGGACCAGACAGCCGTGCGTGTGGCTCATGTAGTGAGATTTATTGGCGAAAATCTCGTGCTAAAACTTTATATGTTTCTCATTTACTATTTTACGTACTGATTTGAGCTAGCTGAATTAGCGCAAACCAAACGTTAACAAATTAAACTCAAAGAATGTTTTTAGCGTTAAGTGTTTCAAAATAGCATTTGCGGGAAAAAGCAAACTCCTTAATGACAGACGTTGAGTTGTAATAAACAAGTTTCAGTCAAAAAGTCAACATCCTTCAAGCGATGAGTCCAATCAAGGTGATTAAATTGAGCAAGTGTACTTTAAGGATTAAAATGGAAATAGAATGAATCGAAAAGATGGGCTTTAAGTACGGAGAGCGACAATCACAAGTTTGTTGATGGAAATCCTTAGGCTGAATTAATTTCGCGAAAGGTTTCTTCTCCAAGCGGAACAAGAACACTTGAATTCGGGCTCCTGAATGAGTTCTAAACCTAACTGAGAGACTAGTCAAACTTCTTTATCAAATGCTTCTGAAAGGTAGGGAAGGTTAGCAGATACTTTCGACGATGGAATCACCAACAGCTTGGATTCTGATCTTGACCTTATCAGTTGCCATCTGTCCATGGTCAGCCTTTGGATTTTCTCTCGGATCTGAGCCGGCAAAAGTTCCAAGTCGAAGTCACGGTGAATCCCTAGTTTTTATCCACTCGGTCAATTGGTTCATAAACGAATTTCGAGATCATTGGATCCATATCGCCATAAAAAGTCCCCTCGTTCAATTCGACCCTCCCACGCATCCGATATCAATTTCAAACGGTAGTGCTCGCTATCAGCTTCCAAGTAGGCTTCTTCAAAGCGAGAAGTTACCCAACCGTATGGTTCTCATACTTTTGCCCCAGCAGAACGAGCCGGTTGGTGACAACTTGACGAGAATGATGTTCCACGACGGAAATTTCAGGGATTGTGCTGGAAGAAGGTTGGAGTTGAGCGTACTGGACGACGACTTTGACTGCTCCTACTTGCCCACTAAGTTTGCACTATTCTCATCCAGCGAGCTGAATTCAACCGACTTTGAGGTGTACAGCGGGAGGGATTTCTATCACTTCAGCTTGAACTACATTCAATTCAAAACCTGTATCGTCAAAATGGACGAGGCCCAAAATTTTGCGTACTACGACATTATGGAAGCGTTCGGAAGTCACTACACGCTTTTGCACTTGAAATTGTCCAATTGCAGCGGCGAGAAGGATCAAAGTTCTGGAAAGTGCAGGTTACTGTCCAAAAGATCGACAGCAATCGGTTTTTATTACGGCAAATGAAAATTATTGATCAAATTTTGTTCCAGGAGAGAAATCGAGGACGTAAACGAAAGACTCCTCGAGGCGAATTCCGGCCCTCATGTCCAGCGCCGGTGGGGAATTTACAACGAATCAGCAAAGGCGTGCACATCAATGGGAGGTCCGCATGCGACCGTCAAGGAGCTCCTGGCCATGGTCAGGAACATGACCCGTACGTCCATACGATGGGTAAACATCACAGAGAACCCATTCCGACCCGAACCGCTGCCCGTGGACTCGATTATCAAGTACTTGTCGATCAGTGACATTGAAATCGAACAACAAGACGTGAGATGCAATGGGCTCGACTCGTACTTCTTAAATTTGAGCATTGATTCTTGGGTCCAGTATGACTTTACATGGATGAGACCAACACGGAAGAACAAGTACGAAGCCGGTACGTCCGATCTCATACTCATCAAAACGGTGGATTGGTACGTGGCGACCTGCGATGGGGTTTACAAGAGCCTGAGCTACAAATTCTTTTTGGACCCATACGATTCCGCGACTTGGTATTTGTGCCTCTTCAACGTTCTTATCATGGCAGGCTTTGTCTTGGCCGTTTCCGTGTGCATTCGATCAGCACCAGACGCCTTCTGGGCCGTCGCACACAGTTTATTGATCACAGGGTTCTGTGCGCTGATTTCGGCATCCTCAATCACCGTTCGTCGAGAAATCAGGCGGACCAACGTCGTGAAAACGTGCTTCATTCTCACATTTGGCCTGTGGACCCTTTTGGCTACCATCTTGTCGGGAGCGTATAAAGGTCTCTTTATATCCGAGCTGGCCAGTCCAATTCCGACAATGTCCACCTGGCACAGCGTTACGGAAATGGACGGGTTTACGCTGTTCTTGCGGCGTTACACAGGCCATCCAGATCAATGGGAAGGCAGAACATACACGACTGAATTCTTGTACCGTGAAGAGTTTAAAGCCTTGCAAGCAAAAGAAGCCAACAAGACCAAGGCGAATGGAACACCGGCACCAGACATTTGCGCCAATTACACAGCCGAGGTATCCAATGCCACTTACTATTCCTTGCCGGCTGAAGTTTGCCCGAAGATAGTCCGACTGCGGGAACTTGGAGTCAAAGATGAGATGATTCCGGACTGGAGTGGCTGGCAACTGCTGGAGCGAAATGAAAGCAACGCCAAAGCAGTAGCAGGCCTGATTCCGCGTGTCATCGTCCTTGCCTACCTGCCACAATCCGTCACGACAAGGCAACTAATAACGGAACCGAATTTGAATCCGAATTTCACAGCCCGATTCACACAAGCAGTGTCCACGTGCCACAAGACCGGTGTGTTGGAAACGGAAGAGCAGCTTCGCTACTTGTCGGCGTATGTAAAAGAGCGGACGGGCCGGAATTTGATCCGAGTTGGTCAACGGGCGGGGAAAGAGTGGGTCGGCTACGAGTTTTCGCATCAAACGGGCGCCAGTGTGTCCCAGTACGCTTACAGACGGCTGCAAATGATTCTGTCGTCAGGAATCTTTGGACTTTGGGAAAAATGGTATAACAAGCGGTACCCGAAGGCATGGCGTGCTGAAATTGAGTGGATATCCAACAGAGGTGGTGGAAGTTGCCAAAATGTTGGTCCGAAACCTCTGGCAATGAACTCGAACCTGCAAACTGCGTTCTATCTTCTTTTGTATGGCTGCCTTTTCGCTCTCATTTGCCTGGCGATGGAATTTCTTCTCAAACTCATGAAATCTGCTGGACAATTTGATTGGATGCGGAAGGTTTTCGGAGAGTTCAACCTGCAGACGTACTGGCATTCGGAGTCTTTCCTTCGTTGACCTTACTTCATAATTTTTCGCAACTGCTTTAACAACATTTTACACACTTTACTGTTTTATTTGGCACTGACTGACTTTGTGATTGAGTTTTGAGTAATAAATCATAAGTACGTGTTATTTTCTTGCTCAAGCGCATTTAAAGCATTAAGTTGAACGAAATGAATTGAGAGACTGGATAGGATTGAACGACGGGAGGGGTTGGTTGAATTAATTTCGAGAAAGGGTTTGCTCCTTCGATTCGCTCCTTCTGTTTGCAGAGCACTTGAATTGTTGAATGAGTTAAGTTCTTGGGCGACGAAGCGAAGTCATCGTCGAATGTTTATGAAAGTTCAGAGGTTTAGACGAATTGTAACTGCCAAGCTTAACTTTATACGGACTTTAAAAAATGAAGTCACCAAAGGCTCTCATTCTTTGCTTTGTCCAATTAACTGCCGTCATTTCATGGTCAACCCTTGTTTCTTCCGAACTAACTACGGTCCTCTTTACGGTCGGCCACTCGAGTTCATCCACTCCAATAACTGGCTCCGAGATCATTGCATCCACATCTCCATAAAGAGCGTCCTCATTCAGTTTGATCCACCCACGCATCCGGTATCAATATCAAATGGCACTTCTCACCATCAGTTGCCTAGCAGACACCAGCAAAGTGAGCACATAACTAATCGGATGGTCATAGTCATTTTGCCACAGCGGAACCAGCCCCTTGTCAACTTGTCCAAAAAGCTGCTCTCTGACGAAAGTTTGAGAGATTGTGCAGGGCGACGATTGGAATCACAAGCGAGCGACAGCCTTCGAAATTTTCACTCTGGTGTGATAATACCAAGCAATCTCTGCATATTCTGTGGTAAATTCCTTCTCCTAAAAATGACTGGACAAACTCAACCGCTTGACAATGTCCCGTCAAGGCAAAAGCAAAGACGAAAATGATGAAACGCAACGATTAAGCTGCGACAGCGACAAAACTGGCATACTGGCACGCTTTCTTAAATATGTGGGCCAAAAATGCCCGCAATATCCTTCGTGGTGTGACATTTCCACGCATAAATATGCATTTTCTTGGAAAACAACAAAATCGGTAAAACATAAGCCTCGCCATTTGATGAAGCGATAAGGCAAGCGGTTGGAGGATGGCTCGATGCTCGATACAATTACTATAGAATTTCTATACTTTGTTTTTGTCCGAGCAAAAACAGAAATGCAGAAACAGTGTGCGTATATGCTTTGCTTTAACTTTGCTTTAAGTAGGAGTCTATGTCCCCTTCCGAAAAATTTCGATATCTTGAGGGATCTGTGGAATGAAATGGGATTTCTTTGTTTCGCGATGTTGGAGGAGCGACGCGAGACTTGAGGCTCAAAATTGTACTGCACTGGATAACCTGATTAAAAATTTAGTCGAAACCAACGAAACTGCTTTTGCTTTTAGGTTTAAGGGAAATTTAGCAAGCGGGACGAGCAACTCTTCGATCTTAGGACAAAGGCAGACAATTGGTCATTTTGATCAGTTCCGAGAGGAACCTGCTATTCTTTGCTTACCACTTGCGAGTTGCGTACTCAAGTTGATAGCTGTAGTTTTTATAACTGGCCTTGGCTGTGAATCTTGAACATGTTATCCACCAAGTTTGGGCGTTCCCTCATCGACTGGGCTGCCTGCTGGGCGTGCTGCCTTTGAGATGGGTTTTTGCTGGTGGACGTCGGTGTGAGCAGGCAAGGGTTGACTTGATCTCAGGCGGGAAGGGATTTCGGATCTGGCTTTGGTATGTCCTCACATCATCCACCCTCCTCCTGCGAGCCACTCACGTGTCAAGCATAGTTCGAGTCCTGGCTTCGCGCTGGAGGACTGCCGGCAGACTCGACCTGGTTACTCAAGGCCACAACGTTGCGGTCGGAGCGATGGACCAGTACATGAGCGTCTGTCTCTAAAGTCTGGATCCGATCAACTGGACCCCCCAGCCCGACACGGGTGCGGGATCACAACTCCAGGAAGGACGTGTCCATGACGTGACGTGAAATAAGCCCTTAGGTCCTCCATATTGTTACTCGTTTCTGAGAAAAGAGCCCTCAAAGTCGGTACTTTTGGAGGTTAGGTTAGGTTACTTTACAGTAGTTTTTGGGTTTGGGTGCCATTATCTCAGCGGCCAAGTATTCGATTGGGCTCTGGTGGGTGTCATGTTGCGGAGCAGATCCTTCTGCTTCGGATGACTCCATCGGGTGTCCAAAATTGTCTCTCCTTCCTGAAATACAGGTCCTCAAACGCGTTTTTGACAAATATGGACATTTTCCTAAATGAACTCGTTTTGGTGTATTTTGACATTTTCTTGCCACCCATGCACAAAAGGATGGTTCCGGTTAAGGCCCTGTTTTCGGCTAAGCGCTCGCGATTGATGAGTCATATATCAATCGAAAGCTTATGACCCAAGGATTCCAACAAAAAATATTTCACGTTGAAATCCCACTGCCTGCCCCCACAATGGCTTATCGAAGTTCAGGACTTTGACCGCAAAAATCTCCAAAATGA